>CAJNIZ010045965.1:31986-42269 GCA_905231905.1 Symbiodinium pilosum
TAGTCTTGTTGCGCCTATCTATTGGTCTCGTGCCAGCCGCTGAAAACCCTCAAGGTTTCGCGTTTAGGCTTTCGTGCTTTCTCCGCCACTGGGTCGGCGGACTGAGCCGGAGGCTCTTAAGTTGGGGAAGTATTGGAATAGTAATCCAGAGTTTAGGGTTATGGCCTTCGGGCCGAGGTGTAGAGATTTCGGATTGATAGGGCCCAGGGCTCTACACAGACCTGCTTCTTGTGCCCACACAGAATTAACAGTAGAAAAGAAGCAAAGGAATTCTCAAGAGCACGGCCTTTTGTAAAGCCTGCTAGGGGGAATGTGGTGCTGATGGCCCAAGACAGGAATACTGTGTTGATTTTCAGCTACTGCTCAACATCTGGATACGTTTCCAAGGGTTTAGGGTTTAGGGCCCCCAGATCTGCGTAGATGCTTCTTGCAGGGGAACTCAGACTTGGGATTGGAGATCCTGAAAATGAACGAGATTACAGATGCTTCCTGACATGCTCCCGAAGGATAGCATGGCAATGTCATGGGAGAAGTGGATCCGCTATAGAAGTCCCTATGCAATCTTGCAGAACAATACTTGTAACCTGTATTCCTTCATTCCCCAGCAACTCTCAGCAAAAAAAACAGCAGTAATCTCCAGATCAGACCCGAGATGCGATCTGCACGAGACTGTTGGAAAAGGCCGGATGGGCTCCCCAGACGAATACCTGCTGACCAGTGCTTACGGGAAAGTGGAAGAGTGAATGCAGGTACCAGTAATGCTTGGGCCGTAAGATATTAGGGAATAAGGGAATGTATGTTCTAGGGGTGATGTAGGGATTATTCTTCCCTTGATCTACACATTTCTCTACGAACCACCAGAAAGGTATACGGTTTAGAGCTTGGGATTGCAGAGGGATAGCTTCGAGAGTTTGCTCGCTGGGAGTTGAGTGCTCAGGATTGAAGTTTGAGGCCTTGCACTCGCGATCAGGATCTGGATATCTGCCTTATATAGGCGTATTGCTGGGGTTATATGGGGATATAGAGATAATGGAAAAGAGAATGGAAACTACTACATTATACAGGGTTATACAGGGGTACTGTTGTTACCCTGTGGATCCAAAAGCAAAAAGTTCAGCAAGTGCCGCCGTGTCTTAAATCGCATACCGAAATCTGTTCTCGCAGCGACTCTCCTAAACCCTAAACCCTAAACCCTAAACCGTGTGAGATTGGGAACTTCGCATCATGGCTGGTCTTTTCGAGCATCCTTGTACAGCTATTCGAGTGAATGAAGCGGAATATTTCTTCCGCATTTGCCCAACTCATGCCAATGGACCAGACAATACGCCGAAAAAAAAAACGTGCTCAGGTTGCATGCTCTTTTTTGATGAGGATTTCCTTGAAATAATGTCGCACAGGTCCCCATGCTTTCAGCTCTCTGAAATACGGGCCCGTGATCAAGCCATGCTGGAAACAATGATCCAGGCGGACTGGCGCACATTGGAACTGGAAAAATAGTGAATAGCTGCTGGAGCTCTGATTAACCATCTGCGAAGTACTACACGATTACCTGCCTCCACTGCTTCACGCACACTCCAGCTTATGCACAACGCCACCATACATGGGAAACACAGGCTTCTACCCAAATCATGACAATCTTCTCAAAATGTTGCAGCTGTTATCGGCAGCACCAATCGACTTAATCCACCCATCCATATTCGACACCCCTTGAATGACCTTATTGACCAGTCTCAAGAAGATTTAGGCCAACACGAATGATATAAGCTCAAACGTATCATATCAGGCTGAACCCACAACGGCTACCCAACGCTATATGCTTCCCTGCAAGGAGCTCAGAAACAGGCACACCTTCTGACCCGACTTGCAAAAGAAAAACTTCATTCCAGATCCTAAGCTGGAATGACCACGACTAACAATAACAACAGCAGTACTTGTAATGGTAGCAATAGTAATAATAAACAATAATAATCATTGTAAAAATAGTGCTAGTAATAGCAAGAGTAGTAATAATCCAAATTAGCCTTGACCCCATATACCCCAGATAAGCCGGGAGGTCCAATCGCGTTAAACGCAATCCAATGTGCTTGAAAGGGCAGGTGGACGTGCCGCCATCATCCAGACCCATCTCTTCCTTGAGAGGTTATAATCCCCTTAAGTAGATAAGATATGGGGTTATATTGGGATAATGGAAAAGAAAATGGAAACTACTATTTGGGGTTTAGGGATAGAAAAATATGGGGTATATGGGGTCTTATTAAAATATACCCAAATCTAGGGGCCTCAACAGTCAGAATAATAGAGAATCAAAGGGAAAGAAGGCAAGATGAGATGGAAACTAAAGCCATACATTCTAGGGGTTGTCAGGAGCCGTTGAATTGGAATAAACTTGTGGGGTAAATGAGCGACTACACTTGTATCAGGATTTCGAGGGTACGATACGGCGACTTATGCAAACTTCTACAGCAAGCATGAGCTTGCATGTCATGCCAAGTAAGAATATGCACTTCACATGAGAAGACGACAGGCAGCAACACTCTCACTGCCTGCTTTACCACACACGAATAACAGAACATGTTGCCTCAATGGATTTCTTTCTGGCACGGGTAGTATTCCGATGCATGATTCATGTTGACATATGGATGTGTGCTCACAGGGGGCGTATATGCAAGGGCTAACATTGAGATTATGTATATTTTGGATTCACAAGGGGATGATGTTATAGATTTATACAGAAGCTACAACAATTAGATCGAGCTTGCGCGCAGTCCAGCAACTACAAGATTAGGTGGGCTCAATGGGTCAGATTTGGTGTTTGGGAGGGGGCGTCGGGGATTCAGGAATTCTGGGTGCATGGACTTGGACTGAAACCCCCCATAGAGATAAGGGCTTAGGGCCCTAACTTACACCTATACTGAAATGTCCAAGAGTCAAGCGTCTCAAGCTCATTCAATTCCAGAAATTGTTGCTACGGATTGGGGTCAAGAAAATCTTCAGATGCACTTGCCAATGGCTGGCATTGTGATCTAGACTTGCTTCAGCATTTGTACTACCAGAAGAAAACAGCAAGTCTAGATTTTCATTTCCTACCTATCCGACGGATCCCAAGGGGCACGCCTCTTCTAACAAACTTAGGGTTTGGGGTTTAGCGTATATGTGGATCATCTGATACAGGAGGCCCCCGCTTTAAGGGTTCCAGACTTGGGAGCGCTATTGAAAATCTCCTGTCCCCAAACCCCGGCGCCTTAAAGCCTAAAGAACCCCAAGCCCTATAGTCCCCCTTAAGTAGATAGAATGTGGCTTTGCATATATTATACTAAGATCCCAATATACGCATACTCTATCTCCTTAAGGGGACCATAAATACTTTCTGTGCCACGGTACAGCACTGCGCTCATCGCTCATCCCACGCTGATCAATTGCCCAACGATCAAAATGCGCTCCGATCTTATTGGCTGAACCTTCATCAAGAAGCACTCCCCGAAAACGGTTCAGGGTTTAGGGTTTAGGGTGTAGGGCGTGGGATATGTTCCCCTTTCAAAAAACATGTAATCCTCTCCCCTATTCTTAGACCCCCCCACCCTGCAATATTCAGTACCCCCAAAATACTGCAGTATGCGACATAATGGGAGCATTTCTTACTAGAGGGGGCAGGGGGGTTTCATGCTAGGGGGAGAACATTAATCTTTTGAGGTCCCCTTTAAGCTTCCAGGTCCCTCTGGAAGATTCCTTAAATTGAAGGATTTGGGGTTCAGGGCTACAGGCTAAGGATTTAGATATCCTGGAGGGATTCTGGACCCTGGACCAACTGATTTGCAGAGTTCATAGGGACAAGGTTTCAAGGAATATTCTTGGGCTTATAGGGTTTATATGTCCTCAAAACTACCTAGCAACAGCCTTACACAGACCCATGTTTAATTGACAAATCCTTGCTGATTGCAACAGAACTTGCAAGCTCTTTGGGAGCAATCTTTGCAACACTGCACCTAATGCTTTTGCTACGAAACCGGGAAGCCTGCTTTCGACTCCACCACATGAAGGGCGTACTGAATATTCCCAGAGAAGGCAATGAGCATGGGGTGTCTTGATGCACGGCCTTTTTCTGATGGCCATGCGGATGTCTGCTTCCAGCCAATTGACGCTTTTCTTTGGTCACTAGACTAGAAATCTGACAGGGGCTCGTATGCCATCAAGCGCAATGCTAAGTAATGCATGCGCATCTAGCAAAAGAACTACTAATGACAAAAACGCGCGGTGCTCAAGGGAAAGAAGCGAGCAATTGAGCAGAACTTGAAGCGTAAGAAACATGCTTTCGAACCCTTCTGTCAACAACCGCACAACCCTAGCCACAATACTGGCCTTCCTCGTCAATGTCAAGGTCGAAAACAACGCATTCGCTGCCAGTTCCTGTTCGCTGAGCGGCGATAATCAGCTTGCAACGGCTTACATTCATCATATTAGGGTTTTGGGTTTTTGGTGAGGGTTCATCGTCGCAACAACACCAAATGCATGGCAAATGGAAGGAGTTTAGCAATAAGATAAAGCAAGGCGTGACAATTGTGACGATCTTAATCATAGACAGCACGAAGTGTTCAAGGGGTGAAAACAGAACGGATACACCTGAAAAACAGCTCATACCTCTGGGTATGCGGGCGTAATCATTTCCTAGCACTACATAGTGTGCTGATATACATATGATTCTTGCATAGGACGTTTAAATGAAATAGCTCGAAACATGTTGCTGAGACCCCTTCCAAAACCGCCTGGCATCTAAGATTACAAACCTTGAACCACAAACCTTTCCCTCACCCTAAACCCTATTTCCTACAATTCAACCTTCACTCCCAATCCCCACAACACTTCTCTCAGATTGATCAATCCAATGGCCCCTTTTGGCCACCCTACACAAAATGGAGTGCACTAAAATGGGAACCAAAAACAAAAGTATATGGTTAGTTCCCAAAAATGTGGCCAATCTTGCTAGCCAAAAGGTCATAATTTTGAGAACAACCCAAATGAGCTGCAGTCTAAACTCCTAGTATGCCCCTAAAAGACCCCTACAGTAGTCACCTATGTAATACCCTTTGCAACCCCCTTTAAGGAGTTTAGACTACAGCTCAGATGTTGGAATAACGGATAGAAATTTTACGGTCCCTTTAGAACCCGGAATCACTACAGGCCCTGGGGAGGTTTTCTGACAGGCTTAATAAGCTACTGCCACAGTTTATGGTTTAGGGCTTTTAGGGTTTAGGGTTTAAGGTCTAGGGTTTAGGGTTTAGGGTTTAGGGTCTAAAGCGTTGTTGTATGGCAATTCTGGAGGTATAGTACACTGCCGAACCCTCGGATCTCCCAAGATACCCAAGTTCTAAACAAGGTTTCCCAAGAATCATGGATACCATTTTGGGGATCCCTATAATAAGGACTCTAGTATTTTGGGGGCTTATTTTGCAGTTCGTCCATTCAGGAAAACTACCACATCTCCCCTGGGGCCATGAACCCCAAACCTAAGTCGAAACCTATACCTTGCACAGTTCAAATCCGAAACCCCACTCCCTAAACTGGATTCTAAAACCTGAACTCCAGACTGCAAACTCAGAACCTCCAAAAACTCCACACCCTAACCTTACACCCAGGACTTTTTACCCTGGAAACCAGACCCGGAGCCCTAATAGTCTCGCCTGGACCACCACAGTGAAGTAAAAGAGGCCCATGCTTCGCAGGTTGGTAAATAGCAGGGATGCCTCTCACCTCCAGGGCTGGGGTTGCATCAAAGTTTAGCTACATATATACATATACCTAAACGGTCGTTTCCCAAAATGAGGGGACCCCAATATAGACCCCAATATGCTATAAGCCTTATTCTAGGGTTTACGGCTTAGGGTTACGGTTACAAGGTTCCAGGGGTTGGGGGGTTAGGGGTTCACAGGTTGCAGGCTTAGAGTCTAGAATCTCGGGATTTTTGAAGAGCTAGCTGTTGAATCTTCAAGTTAAGAATGGGGTGCTAGGGATCCAGTACCGGGCTTGAGGAAACAGAGTTCTGGATGTTGGGCTTTGCCAGGTAAAGCTTGCGGAACTAAGATTTCAGATTTGAGGCCTAATAATAGTAATAATCGTAATCACAGTAATGAGGCCAATGATCACAGTAATATTAGAAATAAGAATAATAACAGTGATAAGAGTAATCATACAGTGAGGCCATTAGCATGAAAGACTCCTTTCATGAGTTGGAACGTCAGGTCCCTCCATCCATGATCATGCCTGCCAAATGATGAGAGGCAGTTCTCCAACCAATGCTTCTACGATAGAAGCTCAAAGCTATCCCAAGTGGCTTCCATCACCTACACCCTAAACATTCCAAAGCTCTATACCCTCCCATGCCTACATCCTAGATTATACTTTCTTAAACCTTAAGTTTTCTCAGCAGCACCCGCAAGCACACGTAGGGTGGTTCTTCGTATGCAGCCATGGCTTTGTCCTGCGGCTTAGAATTGATAACGTAGTGGCTGAGGGTTTAAAACTTGTTTTTTTTTAGGCTTGCCATGCGCTCCCGATAGTCTTGCTGTACAGTTGGAAAAGAGCTGGTTGGCGCGTTGGCGCAGTTATCAGGCTACTGCCGTATTCCGGGTCTTTTTGTGCTAGCCGTGCTACTCCCTTAATGTCCCTGGATTGAAACTTGTTTAGGGTTTAAGGTTTAGGGGATGTTTGGGCTTGAGAGGTTTAGGATTTACCATGGAGAGCTTTTGAGCAGATGGCAAGAGAAAGCAACACCAAGCCATATAAAAGCCAACCCCTCGTTTCATTGCATGTAGTGTTGTCCTTTGACAAGTTCTCCTTCAGCCGTACGTGGGGTTTTCCTTGAACTCACCTTTGGCTTTCCCTGCCTCGCTCTGGGGCCAGGTTTCGTTGGACCGCAAAACTAGCTCGGTCCTGCTGAAAGAAAAACGACTACAAAAAAACAAACTAATCTGATGAAAGGCCTGGAACATTTATATTGAAGGAAGAACGAAAACAACTCAAGTGAATCCTTTGAAGCTTTCACCCTTGCTTTCATTTAGCTTGCACTGGGTTTTCGACTAATTTGCGGAAGCCTTTCAATTTGTACATCCGGTCCCCATCCTTGCTTTTCTGTAGCTTCTCGGTAGCTTGTATTTTCAACACATCAGCTTTACGTTTGGGCAAAGGCCAAAGTAATTCGAGGCATTGGATTCGTGGCTTGCTGTTAAGGAACTTGAATTAGTGACCATGGTGGGTATAAAGGAATTGAAATGGTTTCCCCATTATAATAAGATACTCAAAGTTCCTTAACAGCAACACGATTCTGTCCTGCACCAGAGGTGTCTTCATCCAGCCAGAGTAGAGAGTCTTTCCTGTCTTGTTGTTCTGGAAGACTGTCTCGTCCCAAACAAGGATCCTTTGTCGCGCTTGACAGGATATCGAAATGATGTCAAGCATGAAGGATATCTGTGATTTGTTGAGTGAAGAGAGGAAATCTTTGCCGAAGACCTTCATGCCTACTTTATTAGCCGTATTTAATATATATATATATATCCTGCTAGAATGTAATAGCTTCCATTTTCTTTTCCATTATCTCTATCACCCCATTATATCCGCCAGTAATACCTATTTGAGAATCCTTTTGTGAACCAAATGAAAAATTGAAGCAACGACGATCCAGGTTCTCTGGGTTCGGCTCCAAAAAGGACCACTGGTTGTTGGTAGCACCGTGCAACTCCTGTTGCAATTTCACCTGCGGCTTCTGATGAATCTCGGGTCCCAAAGGACTTTAAGTTTCGGATTGACTATGGGGTCCACGTAGCACCACAAAGTATGCAGGTCGCAAGAATGTCGTATCGACAAATGGGGAATTCCAGTATACGCCGTGCCCAACTCAAATCCCCAACCCTGGACCTCAACAAAAAGATATGATGCTGGCAAAATTGCAAGTTTAGGGTGTTTGGGATTTAGGGTTCGGTGAAAAGTTTAGGGCTGGCAAAAGATCAGAAATTCAACTGTTGAATGCAAACCACCTTTGTCACGAGTTCTGATGCGAGCCCACATTACCGTTGCAGGTGCTAATAGTCATGGGCCGCAATGTCACTTGTCACAAATAAGAGACAGCTTACCTTTGCAAAACCGTTCAGAAATTCCCAAAACCGCAGACCATAATCCTGGAACCCCTCACCGACAATCTCCTGTTCCTAACACCCCAGTAGTTGGACGCCTAAAGCAAAGCCCGCAAGGTTCTGTCAGACGACGCGAAATACTAAACCGCTACATCACTAAGCCCGAACCTCAAATCCCAATCCTGCAAACTTAGACCCTACAAATTGAATCCTAAGCCTCTCTTCCAAGATGTAAATCCTAGACACTCAACCCAAATCCTAAAGCTATCCAGCCTGCCCTCGGAGCTGCCGAAGTGATAAGTCGCAGCTTTCTCCCTCCGAGATGCAAAAGTCATCCAACAACTCATGTGGATCCTCACGACTTAGGATTGAGTATTTCTCACCACTTACAAACCCTACGGATATATAGGGATAAGAGAGGGATTGCAGGGATCCCTGATAACAAATCTACACGTATTATTTTGAAAAACTACCATTTTGCATCTAAGGTCCAAAGGTTTAGGGTACCGTGTCTGAGGGAAATAACGCCAGACGCCAACCCCGCGAAGCGTAAATCAAGGGTTTGGGCTCCAGGCCCGCTATCAAACACCTAGATTTGGGGTTCGACGTAGTTTCTCGAACAAAATGTGCTCAGTTCTGTGCGGATTGCAAGTGAACATTACCAAAAAACAATCACAATCCATAGTAAAATTTTCAGCACGAGCTCTGAATATAGTATAATATAGCGGTATAATATAATGTAGTATCATACAATATAATAGAATATAATAGAATATGGTAGAATATAGGAGAATATTTTTCTATAGTAGAACATGGTAGAATATAAGAAAATATAGTATAATATGATATCATATAATGTAGGATGATATAGTGTCTAATACAGTAATATGATATGGTAGGTTAGTAGGGTTAGTGAGTTAGTGCTATTCAGGATGGAATGAGAAGCAGCCAAGCAAAGGTGCAGGATGCGCAAGCTTCTACGTCTGTCCTGACCGGAACCGAATAGTCTGCCACACAGGCAAACAAGAATCAAACGAAGAAGGCCCCACATGGCAGAATTGGCAGAATTCGGCTGACTTGAAGCCATAAGCACTGCAACCGCTACGATTGATGCGAAAAAATATAACATACTAGTACAAAATTCATGCAAAATGTTGAATATCAATTGTACGATTGATGCATGCACTAAATTTGAAAATCACATATGATGAGCATTCGGAGCCGCCTATTTCAATCGTTGCACGGCCGGTACAAACTCATACACTTCTTGTTTGAACCACAGTGGTGCTGCAGTAAAACCCTAATCTCTACGTTTTATTTTTGCATCCCTACAAGCCGCCGGCCGTCCTGAGGATCGCAAATTCAGCTTTCAGCGTCCGGACTAAGTTACATAGTTGAAAAATGGTTATGCAAGGTTCTTGCTTTTGTCATAGTCCCATGACCTGCACCAGTGCTCATGGAAAAAGTCAGCTGTGCTGATTTACATCCAAGAAGAACAGGCTGGAGAAGGGTTGCAACTACTGAGGTGGTCTTGCACCCATCTGTAAAACCAATGGACTGTGGCGAAACAAGGTCAAAGCTTTGGACTATTCTGGTCTCACCAATCGTTAGAAAGGCATCTCTTGGCCGAAGATCCGAAAAGTAGTGCAGGTACTGAGGCCGGCAAAGCCCATTTTGAGCCCTGTGCTTCTGCCTCCAAACTAAGAAACCGGATGGGACATTTTTGCGCAGCGAGTTTGCAGATTTAGGTTGGCTTCTCTTTAGCCAAAAGCGTGTGACGGAAACACGACGTAGCCTTGCCATCGGTGGCAAAGTTTTGAAACCAAGGCAAGCTGAGTCCTAAGGACTACCCAGTCAGCCAAGAGCAAAAGCACCGTAAAAGCTCCATGCGACGAAAGACCAAGCTGTGCCGAGCCTAAACCTGTGGAGCAAGGTTCCAAAGGACCTGGCAAAGGACTCAGACACAGAGCTCTTGGAACAAGCACTGCATTTGGAAGAAGCACCAGACCAAGATGCCGGCCACCAGCGCCTGGCTGGAGAGCTCCTCAAACTCTACACGTACGAAATCTCCGAAATCTCCATTGGTAAAACTGCAATCAGGAGCGTTGTGGACACACTGTTTGCTTAGGTGTTCAGCGGCTTCCCTTTCTTCGCGTCCACTCT
>CAJNIZ010045966.1:7596-36452 GCA_905231905.1 Symbiodinium pilosum
TTTAGGGTTTTGGGTTTGGGGGCTTTGGGAGCACTTCGAAAACAGATAAGTTAGGGTTGAGGCTTTAGGGATATGACCCCCAAGAATGTGTGGAATATGTAGATGTATAATGGGATATTACATAGGGATCATGCAAAAGAAATTGGAAACTACCATCGAGGGTCAGGGAATTAGGCTTAGTGCTTGGGATAGTGTAGAATCAAATGGAAAAGAAAACGGGAAATCAAAATCAAATGGAAACGGTGTTTGTATGCTTTTTGGGGAATCATGCAGTGTAGGGGCCTGAATAACTAAGAACATCATGATGAAGTCTATCTGAGGTACCGTATACTTTCATCATACAAGGAATATGGGACAATTATGTTGGTGATTGTTTAGGCCGTATATTGCATAGGTTTTATAAGGGATCAGAATGGGTTACAGAGGTCGATAGGGGGGTTACCTAGCTTATTCCTTCAGTATGGCGGCCTTGTTTATTACAGTTGCGGATATGTGTGAAGTGAGAAGAGAATACGCCCTGTATATACCCTGAAGAAGCTCTAGCATCCTCTTGGGGAGGCTATGAGCCCATGCTAGGGCCCATACTTCCAACCTTGAGAATATTTGGATCTTCCAGGATTGTGCGGCAGCAGCTTGTCTGGAATCTTAGTTGGAGCTTTGAAGCTGCTTCAAGAGCATAATGGCTTGGGATTCAATATGTGATGGGCCCGTCTTTGGATGAGGCATTGCTGCGGCAACACTACGAGTAGCTTTGAATTTAACAGGCAGACATTGGGCCCTACAGTTGGAGAGGACAGATACACAGCCGTAGAACTTCCCACGATGCCTCTTGATGACATTGCTTGGAAACCTGGCTCTTGCGAACACAGGCCAGACAAGTTGTCCGTCGGGAATGGATCCCTACAGATCCCTACAGGAGCCCCTATATAACCCCCACTAGTAGAGCAGCTAACAACCGGCATAGGAACAGACGTTCCCGCAAGGCCTGCGTGGAAGCCGCTGCGTTGCCACGTCTGCTGAAGAAGCGCATGTTGCACGGAAATTGCAAAGACAAGGCTGCAGCGTGCGCGTTCCTTGCTCCTCTGATGAGTTTTGCTGCTCTGGCTAGCAGATGCCTGTTTCATCCTTCTGGTGTCGGCAGCGCTGTTGGCTGGGCTATAGCAAGGTGTCACAGCAGTAACAAAAGCGATGCTTGTGTTGACGCGGCAGCATGACTAGTCATGCTAGTGTTGACCTGGAACTACTAGGAGGGTCGTACTCATCATGCTGCGGAACGGAGGTACTGCCAGGCATAGACTGGCGACTGCTTTCAGGGCAGCGGCTCCTATGTGGCCACCTGTTCCCTTGACAGCGGCTGCGGGGAGAGCTTGTAGTAGCACTGTAGTACTGTCATGACTGCTTTTACGATTAGCTGTAATCATTCCTACTTTGACTACCACCAGTAGACGCAGCGTGTTAACACTTGCGTTCCAGAACCCGGAGCCAACCAATCTGTGGTGCGGGCTTAAGTTTCGTAAGAACACACGCGTCCTACAGTGAATGCAGGGCAGATGATTTTGCTCCTCTAGTTGCGTGAGGATGTATCTGAGTGGCAGTGCAGGTTGATGAAAGGTGTAGTTGCAGTTTCCTGACAATTTGCTCAAGGGTCATACCAACATAGGAACTTGAGTCCTTTTGCGAATGCCTGATTGTTGTACTCAGATGCTTTGTTGGTCAGTTAATGGTCTAGTAATTGTACATGAGATGAGAGTCAGTTGAGCCCTAAACCCTAAACCATAAGCCTTAAACCCTAAACCCTAAACCCCCTTCCTCTTCTGGACTGTAGGCCTCCCGACCGTTTACTTACCACTTCCTCAGTTTAGCAGCATTTGCTTGGTGGTTGAACCAAGCATGAGTACATGCTTCTTATAAAATGCCATACCCAACAGGAGGATATAATCTTACTCTACTTTGGGTGCTATAGTATCCCAAATAAGATACATTTGGCACTATTAATTGTGCTTCCTTGCGCTGTCCCTATAGGTGTCCTGCCATGTCCTACTCCGACGTCAAGGAATCCATTCTCCAGCAATCACCAACAACCAGATCAAGAATGTATCTGGGGTTTGGGGGGTTTAGGGTTATTTTAGGGTTTAGGGGCTAAGGGTTTAGGGTTTAGGGGGAGAGCAGAAACCGGAATAAAACAATATCGTGAAGCGAGCTCCCTGTGGAACCTTCCATAGTCTCAGAAGGAAGGAAAGAAGGAACGTGTTTCTGCGCTTTTTACATGTACCTGCTTGCAACCAAGCCTAAGACCCCGATTCCAAGATATTGACGCAGTATAACCACCAAACAATCTTGCCCAAGCCCCATTGGAGGATTTCCTTCAGCTGGGCGAGCTTCCCCTGCACCTCCCAAAATGATGAATCCTTATTCTTGGGATTGCCAATAAGAAGCCCAACTTGTGGGCATACATACTCCCCAGTCCCTGTGACCCCTAAACTCTAACCTACACCATAAATTCCTGTGACTCCATTCAAAAGGCAACACCCAGCTTCCCTGGAGCGGACCTCAGGCTGATCCACGCTCCGGGCCTTAGCGGGTGAAGCATTATTGGGGTCTAGGGTTTAGGGTTCAGAGGTCACGGTTTGGGGTTCAGCTATGCGAGTGCGACCTGACCCCCATCATAGCTTGGTACGGGGGTCGGCGCAAGAGCTGAGATCCCACCCCAAATGCCCTTCTTAAGGCATATTCTTTCCGCAACGCGAGGACCATGGCACACCATAATCACCCACAACAGCACGAAAAAAATGAGCGATCCGCAAAAAACAACACAACGGAGACGGCACAGCCCACAAGCTCCCCAACTCTAAACACAGTTGAAAATGAGACCTTCAACCCACACGCAAAGCCACAGCTTCAGGACTGGAAAGTGGGAATTTGACTGCGACGGTTTTAAGAGGGTTCAGGGATTCGCGGATTGTATGGGAGTCTTTCCATACCTTCCCAGCTTCCCAGATGGGCAAGCGCTTCACCTGCAAAACGAGACCGAGCAACTCGCCAAAGTAGATTTACTCAGACTTCAAGACCCCAGTGATTGCTAGGGATTCTGGGATTCTGTGGTAGGGTCGGAGCCCTTTTTGGCAGATTGATGCTTTAAAGCCTGGCCATCATAGAGCCCATTGATTTAATCATCACAGCGTCATTCCATAAATGGGGGAACACAATAGACCCTCAAATTGCACATTCCTTGTTATGGGGACACCAAAAAAAAGTACCCTCAATTTTTTGTGAAATCCTTAGACCAAAATATCCCGAAATACTGCTGTATAACCCCTATAGACCCCGACCCCTTCAAGGGGACCCCGACCAAAAACCCTAAACTCTAAGCCCTCAACCCTAAACCGTAAACCCTGGACCCTAAACCCTAAAACTTAAACTGAAAACCCTAACCCCTAAAACTCTAACCCCTAAAACCCTCAAAACGGTAAAACCCTAAAGCCCTAAACCCTAAACCGAACCCTGGACCGAAGCTGGAGGCTTCCGAACCCCGGGTGTCCGGGCGCCTGTGCGCAGCCTGTCCATGTGGCTGCAGAAATAAAGCTTCGGAGCCCAAGGGCCCATAGGGTTTGGTTCACGGTTTGGGGTCTAGGGTATATGGTTTACGTTGGGTGTATATATATATATATATTATGTATATATGCATTATATCTATATATTAATTCATATATTATGGGATGCTATGTAGGGATAATGGAAAAGAAACGCAAACTACAGTTTTGATTTCATTGGTGTGCAGGGTTGAGGAGCAATGAGGACATGCAGAATGAATGGCAAATGAAATGGAAAATGATATGGAAACTTGGATTGTATGTGGTTTATCGGGATTATGGAGTGCGAGTGCCTAAACAATTAATTACCTATGTTATGATATCGTTCTTGAATGTTCTTGAGATCTATTTGAGGCACCCTATATCATACCTATGCAAAGAGTCTAAAAGTAGAATGAAGGCTAAAAGCGTTAGGCCCCTTGGGCTAGAAAGAGCTGTAGGGATTTGGATCATTTGAAGGGCTCAAGTTGTGCGAGAGCTGTGCAACATGATTCTGCGCTAAACCCTAAACCCCCAAACCCTGAGGGATTCTCAAGGTCGTTGGACGGCTATCTCCTCGGTGCGTGCTTTTGAGAAATATCGTCAGGACTCCCTCCTTCGCAGCCTCAGAACAAGGATCCTTGCCATGGGAACCCAGCGAAATCGCGAAGTGCGAGCATTCATGATCCGTGATTGGAGGCCGTGATAGTATTCCATTACATTCTCGGCAACGATCCGTTCAACAACACGAAGAACAGCCAGCATCATAGTCGCAACAAGACGGTCATGATGAGAAGAACAATGACAACTGTCCACCATGGCATGAACGGCAAGCACGTGACTCCAGATCACTGCCTCGCCAGGGGCTCCGCCAGTGTAGTGGGCAGAGGTCGAAGCTCCGACTCCTCCATTGCATTTCCAATTTGTTCTAGCAGTGGGGGAGCCCGTGTACGTATCAGGATCCGGGATCATGTAAGAATTACTATGGGGATCAACTCCTCCTCAAGCAGCAGCAGGTGTGGCGGCTTGCCCTTAAGCCCTCAGACCTAATCTGCCAAGCCCTAGGACACTGCGAAAACTTAACGCAAAATTCATCGCAAGAACCTGAGAGGTACGACTATATTATAGGACACATTTGCATGACGCATGAAGAAAAAATCCGGTACAGCTCCTCCAAACTTCAACGGGCGCTGTTCGCTCGTGGGCTCCACTGGTGGTTTCCATGCACGGAGAGCCCTGATCTTGGCCCGAATATGCGGACCTTACTATAGGGACTCCCAAAAGGGACCCCCGATTTTCAAAACTCCCTAATCAGTTTACCATCTCAATTGCCTTAATCACCACGGCTGATGCCGGACTTCGCTGGATTTCATGGGAGCTTCTCGAAACAAGGCGCTTCCTACATGTACGTCCCCAAAAAGATCTCCTAAAAGTAAGGACACTCAAAAAGAAACTCAAACTTTTCGGAAACTACCAAGTTGCAGGTACGGGCCAAAGTCACCAAAGTCACCATCCAGTCCGGGTGATTGCGTATAGGCTAACAATTGCAATGCAATCAAGATTGACGCGCCCTTGAAGATCCCGAAATCCAATTAATCCCCTATGATTTTGAGGATTTAGAAATTTAGGGTACCCCCAAAGTCGAACCCCCTATTTTTGAGCCCGATCAATCCGGGACCGCTTGGGGCGTGGGCTTATTTACCATCCATCAAAATCTGGTACTTTGGGTCCTTCCCCCTCACAATAACTGTCCTCAAAGAGGCCTTATCAAGGGGCTATTACCCATTGTGGTAACTGTTACTGCAAGGAGGAATGACCTACCTGCTATCTTTGTCAGAACCTAAGTCGGAGTTTGCTCCTGCTGTCGTTGCAGGAATGCCTGCACGCATCGAAGCAGAAGTACCTCGGGCGGAGCTACTCTCATGGATTCCCTAAGCTCCCCTTTCAAGTCTTACTCCCCGGAGGTTCCCGTTGATTAGGCTTGATTAAGGGAGAATCCAAAAGTAGGTAATATGTGGCGAGTGAAAGAATCAATCCATGATACTCCCATGTGACCGATGCTGGGCAGCCACCACAGCTTTCGAGCTTAAGCCCTGCTATCAATGCCGAAGATATGCTGGATGTTAGCAGGTCCTAGCAGCAACTTTGCTGTAATTGCAAAAAAACCTTACAGGAGGGATCGCTTGCATGTCTGCATGCTGCTTTAGACGAAAAAGGTACAGGACATGGGCGCGATGATCGAAATGTCTGCGAAGAGATTTTGAGCAGAATCAGGGCCTAAACCCATACTGCAGAGGCCTAAAAAACTGCTAATAGCATGTTGAGGTCCATTTGAGGTACTCGATACCAAACTTCTACAAGGAATTTGGACTACAATATTGGTAAGTATGTAATGTCGTGTAGTAAACCCAAACCCAGCAGAGGTCGAAGCCCTCTCTTGCTTGATCTCCTTGACGAGGACTGCCGTGATACCTCAGTTTTTGCCCCCTTGTGAGCTGCATTTAACTATGCTGATGCCAAGGCTGGAAATCAGGAGCATACTCCTACAAATTCTAGAGGTGGGGATTTTCATAAATACAGACCCCACTGCACCATGAGCTTTATGATAATAGAGACTTCAAGAAAAGAGCTGTTTCCATTTTCTTCTTCATTATCCCACTTTATCCCAGTGAGGCCAAACTCTGGGACCCAGACCCTCCGTGCCCGTGGCGTCGACTTCGGACACTCCAAGCTGCGGAGGGGCATCTAGCATGGACAGCAGCTGGCCGCAGGCCTTCAGGGCAGGTTTAGGGTAGCGGTTTAGGGTAGGGTTTAGGGTTTAGGGTTTAGGGTTTGGAGACTAGGGTCAGGGATGGTCAGGGTGGATACTAAGAAACCTGCTGGACCCTAAATACTTTATACCGTGGGAAGTAATGTATTTGAGTATACTCGAATGACATGAAAAGTAATCATCACTTGAAGGAATGTCATTCAGGTCTTGCAAAGGGTCCTGCATTCTCAAAAATTTATGTGCTGCAGATTTGATTTGGATGGAATCTTCGGGCCTTGATCATCGCCCGCATACCTATATGTTGGACACAGCAAACCCACCCGGCGAAAAGCATCTGAACACAAAACCGACTTTCATTTTGCAGCCATGTAGGTGTTGTTTGATTGAGGCACCCTCCCTTAAAGCCAGCCACAATTTGCAGGGAAGAAAATGTTGGATAGGCATGCACTCAAGATCATAACATCATATCTGGTGCGTATGCCAAACAACATGTTCTGATGTCTTCTATATGCCAGGGATCTGCAATCATGCACGCGCTCAAATTTCTAGGCTTGCACAAGCTTGAGTTCCCTTGCAGCTGGCCTGCTCAACTGCCCTGTAGATGTAGCGGTCCTGGCGGTCATGCTTGCAAAAACATGCGTCCGCGTGACATCACCCAAATCTCCTATCCAATCGGCACTTCTGGGATTCTCATCAGACTCATGTACTCCCTACGAATCCCGGAGTAACCCTAGCCTATGCAAAGGATGGCAACTTTGAGAAACCCTTCATCAATCCTTACAGCTTCTATTACAGGCCAGACAACGTCAATAATCGTTACCTTGACCTGTAAGGCCCTCAAGTGTCCCAGATCCCGTTTCATTTACATTTGATTTTCCTACCCTTGATCCTAAACCCTATGTAACTACCCCCAAATAATCCGAATTAACTGTAGGGGGGCCTTCCAATCCTCGACCCTAGAAACTGTATACCCATGTCAAAGAAGTTAAACTAACTTACCATGAGAACGCAACCCTCATCTTTACTGTATGCCCATAACCTGGTAACTTGATTTGAGCCAGTATCCTCCTTCATAGTCCTATAGTCGTGCCCGATATTATCCCCTATACAACCCCCTTTAAGCAGTTTCAGACTAGAGCTCATTTTAATTCCTTTTTCAGCCCTAAACCCTAAACCCTGAACCCTAAACCCTGAACCCTAAACCCTAAACCCTAAACCCTAAACCCTGAACCCTAAACCCAGTAGTCCCCTATATTACTATACAACCCAGATTCTAGCGGAGTGGCCTCTCGGAGCTGCTCATGAGGCTGGAGCTCCCCGAACTGCTGCTGGAAGGAGAGGTAGCGGGCCTCCGCGCAAAGCTTTAGGGTTTAGGGTTTAGGGTTTAGGGTTTAGGGTTAAGGGCTCAAAAATTCTTCTGCGGCAGGATTTAGGACTCCAAAGAGGACCTTGGGCATAGGGCTAGGAGTTAATGCTTGGCGGTTTAGGGCAACAATTAAGGGTTTAGCTTAGGATTGTTGGTTTTCATGTCAAGGTTTAGGGCTCACTTGAGCAAGCAGCAATACGACTGGCTTGTGGCAACGGTGGAATTCATGTAGGGTGTGCCGTATCGTTTTGCAGGTTTGGAGGGTAACCTTCTTGGGGTGTCGTTTGTTAGGGTGCGTTTTGCAGCGGTTTTAACATCTTTCCACTCACGAAAAAACAACCACCTTTAGTACCTTACACGAATGGCAATTTTCACCCAGGCTCACTTCAGGAGCTATGGTTGTTGAGGGCTTAGGAATGAAACAAGCAAGGAATGGTTTGTGCCGTAGCCTACATTCTTATGATTAGGCACCTGATGCTGAGGCCGGGGGCTACATACGGACTATGAAGTGGGTTACTAGGATGCATGAGGATTTTGAAGTGGAGTATGTCGGAGCACGGCCAAACCTTCGGGTTTAGGGTTGTGAAAGGATCCACCCCCAGGCCACCACAGAAGATGATTTTCTCTTCGGAGCCCGACACCCTAAAAAGAGAGGTCTAATTTGCCATGTGTCTCCAACAGGGAAGGCTCTTCAATCTACCTCCACATGAGGGCTTTCTACGTAGGGTTTAGGGAATCTGGAAATGAGGGATGCCCTCTTGGGGCTCCACATAAGAAGAAAATATATTGGATTCTGTTTTGGGGCTCCATGTTTATGGAAACTACAGATACGCCCCTGCACTCTTTCACAGGAGTACTGCAACGAGCTCATCGGGTTCAACACTGATGCATGTTGCTGATTTCAATGGGGACCCCAGAATTGAGCCCATTCTTTCAGATGCTGTTGCCGAACCGAGATGAAAAAGCTGTTGCAAACGTCTAGCTCTCTCACGGGAAATTCTGCTGATTGATTCCCCCAATTGAGGCAAACAAAACCTTGCAAGTTGAGTCCTTCAACAACTGCCGGCGTGCCTGTCTGTGGCAGTCAATGATGGAGTTGTCAATGACATCCGGAGAGTCGTATCGCAGTATGTAAGCTGGGCAGTGCACCTGCGTTGGGATGCACAAGAAGTAGCTGCACAGCTCTCGCGTTGCGAAGTGCTTGAGCTTCTAAGGTTCAGCAAGCCAACCAGAGGCACTGCCTTGTCGCTCATGGTGCACATGTCCATGAATTCTACATTAACGGGCAAGACGGCGTCTTGCATGAATAACACGTGCTGAGGCGCAGCTCCAAACATGAAGAAGCATCTCTTGGTGTCAATGCGAAGTAAATTCACTTGAAACAACCCGTACCACTGGGCATGAGGATGGAGCTGCTACCCAAGGCAGAATAACATCCCGAAACCCGGCCAAACAGAATTCAACTTCGTGTGGAACCACAGTTTCCTACGCTTCAGCGGCGATGTCTTACCCCTACAACAGTAGGCAGCGCAGGGAACCCTGGCTGGGCTTACAATGAACATGGGATTTGGCCGGATCGTCGGAGCCTCGCAGAGCCCGAGGCAGCTATCTAGGGACAAACTAGGCGGACTGCTCCCATCATGCTCCACAATCCAACAAGCCTATTCCCTTCTGAGCCTGCGATGATGCTTGGGAGGTTCTAGACAGACTACAAGGCATGAAAGGTCTGCCTGCCCACTGCTCACCCTCAAGCGCAAGATGTGGAACCCACAGTTTTTCCCTACACCTCTATCGCCAAGATGGCATGTGGGTCTGGGGCTTCCTGATGCTACCTAAAGTATCGCTACGTGTAGTTGGAGCATGTCTCGCTGTAGCCCCGCCCTCACATGGGCGGGCAAAGACGAGCTGGAAGAGCACCTGTATGCATTAGGTCAATCCCCCAACGGGTAATGAGTACTACAGAGGACTACTGATGGTGTATTAAGGCCCTATTACGTCATATGTAAGGGCTATTGCTGTGGGGGGGAATTGGCCTAATGCAAGGTCTAGGGGTCTGGGTTTAGGGACTAGGATTTGGGGTGGAGAGTGTGGGTGCTCAAAAACACGGGCCTTTTTCCCGGAGTGCATATATAAGAACTGCACTGGTGTGGAGTATTTCGGGATGCACCACTCAAGATAACCAAAATCCTCGAAAAGATAAACTCTGAAACATGAGATAAGCAGGGTTTAGGGTATCTGCCATGGAGCGCAAAAGTTTGGTTGGTTTTGCGTTAGGCTAGGTCTTCTCAAGCAACTTTGCATAAGAGTCCTTATGTTAGGAGGCATACCAGCGGCCAAAGAATTCGCCTGATATGTACCGAGTGCTCTTTCTCAGGCATCTGCACCTTTTTGATCACAGCGACAACGCCACAGAACCCTGTCTGTGACAGTACCCAGATGAGCCGGCCCCATGACGCAATAACAAGAACAGCAAAAATGAAAATAGTAGTACAAATAGCAATAATGATAGTATATTTTTTCCTAGCAGTGATAGGAGTAATTGCGGTAATTGGGACATGACATGTACAGACTCACCGATAGTGTGTGAAGAACCCTTTGTGAGTTATCATCTAAACTCCTAGTATGCCTTTTAGTAACCCCTGTAGTACTCCTCTATATCATCCCGTATAGAACCCCCCCTGTAAGGAGTTTAGACTCCATCTCACGTGCAGTCGCCAAGCCCATAGTCACTACCCTACTTCATGCGCGTCTTCACGGGATGTCTTTTGCATAGGGCTTCTTGAGACCTGTCTGAGGAGGGTTCACGCGACCATGACAAGAATAGGATCTTGGCGTGGGGCTGTTCAACTCATACCTTTACTAAGGCAAGCAGCGCATGCGACCACGTGATACTTCTGCGGCTGGTCTCAACTACCAACACAACCGGCAACGCCGCCGCCGCCACCACCCACCACCACCACAACCACCACCACAACCACCACCAGCATTGTTTAGCAGAGCTTTGCAGCGAAAAGCCGGGCGACGTACCATCTGCCAACATGCGCAGCATGTCTGGGCCCTTTGAAAGTGGCCTGGCAAGAGGCAAGAGTGGCAGAAATCCTAGCGCCGGGTTCAGGAGTTGAGAGCTTTTGGGAGCTTAGGGTGACGATATCCAGCAGCCCTGACTTGCGAATTAACATTATCCAGCACAGGCAACGGCCCTCTTCTGGCATCCTTATCCCTAATTGGGTTATAGTTGGGGAAACCCCCTATAAGCCCATTTAAGAGGATTATAAGTAGGGTTATGAACCCAATTATAAGTAATGACGAAGTCCTGTGGGCCTCCAAGTACACCCATGCTCCTGAATCCCAGGCCCCTGAGACCCGTCCTGCATCCCCAACCCGTAAGCCCTGCCCATGAAGCGACAGAAGAAGTCAAATATCTGAGATCCTCATCTTTCTTAGGGAATCCTCTGGCATGATAAACGGGCGACATTAACAAACGTGATGGTCTTTGCAAACAGCCAAATGCAAACAAAAACGGATTCGGAACTGTAGGGTACTTGCACTAGATTTTCGGCAGCAGTATTACGTCACGGCACTTGGATCGATGATGGATGAAACTGGGATTGTCCCTCTCAGTCTTTCTATAGCATCTAAAGTTAAAAAGCCGTGGATTGGGCCCCATATAAGCCGTAGTCTAGGCTCCTAGCATCCCCTTTAATAACCCCTATAGAACCCCCCTTGAGGAGTTATTGTGGTTCATATCATCCCTGAGATTGTTAACTCTAAATCCCAAACCATGAACCTGAAGTAGATGGAAACCCACAGCCACCGAGCCCAAACATCAAACCCACAAGACCGAGTGGGGATTTATGAAAGAAACGCTACTCATTGGGACAAGGAATTCCTTGTTCGGGTCTTGCCCCAAACCCTACCGCTTAAACTCCAGACCCTGAACTCTAAACCCTACACTCTAAATAGAAGCTTCCATCTTCTTCTCTTCCATTATCCCTATATAACCCCTACATCGCTCCTATAAGAACCCTACATAACCCCCAACCCCAAGCCATTGTTTCCCTAAACCCTAAACCCTAAACCCTAACCGTTGTTACTCAACCGGCGGACCTCAACTTTGGCGGCCTCCGGCCCGCACCCCCATTCGCGGGCGGCAACTGCGGTGCCTTTGTCATCAGAAGCTGCGAAACTAGAACTGTCTATGGCCTGGGATTTAGGGTTTAGGGCTAGGGTTCAGGGCTTAGGGCTTAGGGTTTAGGGTTTGGGGTTTAGGGTTTATGGTTCAGGCCTGTCCTCCAAATTAGGGTCCCTTGTGGGTTTAGAATATAATACGGAACTTCATAATTTGGGAGTCCCCAAAACGGACTGAAATCTTGGGAATTACCCATGTTACAAAACGGTCGCGTCAAGCAATACTGGCATCCGTAAGACCAAGTATATAATCAAGGACTATAGGTAGAGTAGTGATCATAACTAAGAATTATCCCTGCCCAGCCACGAAATGTGGTTAAATGTAGACCCATGATCAATAAACACCCTCCCTTGAAGGGCCTTAATGTTAGGATCACTGTTATAATCCCCATTAAGGGAAGGGGGGGTTTTAATCACGGGTCTACATTAGGATTGTGGTTCAGTGTTTAGGGTTCAAAGGCCGCAGAATGAGACTGTTCGCAGGGATCATCCTGAGGAGTGTGACAGAAATTGTGTAGCGGCCCAAACAGGGTTTAGGGTTTACTTGGAGGGTCATGGGGACTTAGTTAGTGGGTTAATTATTGGGATAATTGGTGTTATTATATGGGCTATAGGGGTGATCAAGCTACTTATTAAGTCCCCATGACCCTCCAAGTAGGGTTTAGGGTTTAGGGTCATAAGAGCAAGGTTAAGTAAAAGTGAGATGTATATCTCTTTAGGCAAGCAAATAAGTAGGGCCACCCCAAAGTGCTCAGCACTAGCAAACTTAGGCCTTCACATGGTCTGATCTACATCCTGAGGCTGGCTGTGGGATCTTCTCTCCCCGGAGCCAGTATAGAACCCCAAAAGCAGCCCCACTAGTTTTGCTGTTCCAGAAACGGTAACCCTATTCCCAAATCCTAAGCCCCTTAGCCCCAAGCTCTAATCTGAGACAAACGATTTTGGAGCCCCTTACCACTTAGGCTGCTGCACTCTTTGATTCCAAGGGCTTGCTCTTCTTCGAGATGCCCTTCTGCGGTGAGACTGGGGCCTGAACTAGGATGAGGACTTGAGGGCGAGAGGATGTTCCGGGTTCAGGGGTTTAGGGTTTAGGGCTTGGGGCTTGGGGTACTTAGGGAATTGAAGAGCGGTGGCCGTAGTACCATGATCACAAGAACCACCACCCCCACCACCACCACCACCACCACCACCACCACCACCACCACCAGCGGCGGGATCAGCATCAGCATCATCATCATCATCAGCATCATCATGTTTGCAGTGCAGTAGTCGATCATCCTAAGCCTTGGTAGCAACAGCCATAGCCGTGGAATGGCTAAGCTAAAGGGCAACTTCCTTCATCGTGAGATGTTCTGCGCTGACTTAATGTTTTGAACATGCGTCTGCGTTGGGCGGGAAACATTTGCAAGCCTCGAGGGCCTCTGATCACAGAATCATTGCCACTCCTGGGTCATGCTGGCGACGCTAGCTAGGGCACGGAATCTTCGAAACCTAAACCAGAAGCTGGATCCTACGCTGTTCACTCTTGGTGCTATTACCCTTATAACTGATGTTAGTGGCAAAGAAAATGGAAAGTGAAATGGAAACTTGGATGATATAAGGATTTAGGAATAAGGGTAAGTAGGCATATTTCGAAGCAGTAGTGCGAGTATTAAAATATATATATATATATCTACATATACATATATATATACATATATATATGAGTGTGTATATATATATATCATTTCATGAGATATTACATGGTCGTAACTTCGGTTTTCCGCTACCTTAGCCCACAATTCACTATAACATGTTTCCGAGTCTATGTTCCATGATATCGTCCATTTGCTTCTCCATGGTTTGGGAGCATAGCCCTAAACGCTGATCCCTAAACAATAAACCCCAAACTCCCAAACCCTTAACCCTTAATCCTAAACCCGAAACCCTGAACCCTACACCCCAAACCCTAAGCCCTAAATCCTAAACCCTAAGCCCTACAGCCTTACCCCTAAACCCTCGGGCCATCTCTGGCCTTGGTGCCCTTCGTCACGTCAACAGGCATGCTCTGGTACGTTGCCTAGCTTAGGGCGTTTTAGGGTTTAGGGTCTAGGCTTTAGGGTTTAGGGTGTAGGGTTTAGGCCTTGAAGGGAGGCCTTGGAGAGGTCATAAGGAGTCCTTGACTATCGCCATATAACCCCTCTAGATACCCCAAAATAATATAGTAGTTTCCATTTTCTTGTCCATTATCCCTGTATTCCCCTATCCCCTACAACCCCTACCTGGCATAAGGATTCCTTAGCATTGGTCAGCTCAGTGACGAAGATGTCTTCTGAATCTTTTGCTTGGGCAAAATGTGGGCAATACGTCTTGGAGGAGGGAGAGGGGAGCACCGACAACAAGGAGAGGAGTGACGAGGAAATGTGAGAAGTCCCAGAACTAGGGATGATACAGGGAATGAAAGGCATCATACAGCCTTGACCCTGGAATTATGATGGCATGATATCCCTTCACAAGCCATAACCGACCAGATAAAATCTAGAACAAAGGTTTCACTCAACGGAATGTTGGCATCAGAGGTGGTACAAATGATCATGCCCTCACGGAATTTGCACGCACGCTCCGCTACCCCAGTCGAGAGAGCAAGAACACCAAGCTTCTTTAGGTTCAAAAGGAGTCCTGACTCCCAACCTTTTGTTGGACGCTGAAGCCTGCAACTCAGATGCTGAGTCACTTGTTGTCTTCAAGTTTGATTCGGGGCGGAAGCACAAACTTCTGAGATTCCACGCAGAACGTGCAGCAAATCTGCTCGAAACGGTTTACCTTTAGGTGATAGTTCTAAAGACGCAAATGGAGCATGTCATTCCCGCACTGAACATTGTTGCAAGCAGATACGCTGGACAAAAGCATTTAGACTTGTACCCATTGGGGTTTTATATGGATAATGGAAAAGGAAATGGAAACTGTTATAGTATGTTGGGGCTATGTTGTATAAACCCAATATACTAATTACAATAGTTTCCATATTCTTTTCTATTATCCCTATATCACCGCCTAGATAACCCCATAGAATCCCTATATAAGCCACCCTTGAAGTTCCCAATCCAAGTGGCTGCATGATTTCTCGAAAAGCAGTAGCCCACAACAAACGCGAGCAATTCCCGGAAAGAGTTCGCAAGCTTATGTTCAAGAATCTGCCTTTCTGGAAACGGCGTTTCGCGCGGCGGACGGTGTGCAGAAGGGTTTCACTGCAACTGCGTCAGACGCTGCCCCGCATTAAAATCCCCAAGACCTTGAAAGCCTCAAAATTCTGGGTACCCCGACTCTCTGCCGTACGAACCGCCGCTCCTTCGGCTACCGGCTTCTGGATATGGATGCTCAGGAAAGGGGTAATAATTCAAGGACCTCAGTAGGAGGGGTCTTCTGCGATATGAGAACCCAGGTCTTGTATGAGGGCTTCGGGGGACTTAGAAGTTTACCTTGTCCAGTTGGCATCACCTGCGGCTGGTGTGCCCAAAGCGGTTTGCCACATAAGAATACATCTTGGTAAGGTTCTGGTTTAGATCATCTTCAACCTACACTACGAGGAATACAGCACAAGAACGATTGCACAGGCGCCCTAAGCACTGAAACCAGCGCATTGGGTTCGCCCAACACAGCAAAATGATACTACAGAACTTATACTGACCCTGCTATGACTATCATGATCTCCTATGGTCACCATTACTGGGTGGGGGCAACCTACTTCACAGGCTACTGAATTCTTAGGTTCAACTATAAGCCCCTGGTATGGGCGCTTAATCCTGTCACCTTGATATGCCTCATACACCCCAGAAAACTCCCTACAGAACAAATTAAAGGGCCCATACTTACTACCCAAAACAGGTAGGGACCCATATTAGGATGATAAGGGCCCATACCTAATACCCAAAACAGGTAGGGACCCATGTTAGGGGCCAATAGTTAGACTAATGATAAGGGCCCATACTTACTACCCAAAACAGGAAGGGACCCATATTAGGGGCCAATAGTTAGACTAATGATAAGGGCCCATACCTCATACCCAAAACAGGTAGGGACCCATATTAGGGGCCCATGGTAAGACTAATGACTACTGCTGAGACTGCCTGGAGAACCGGATCGTTGTGGAGTCGAACCTCCTGCAGCAAGACCGCTGGGGGTGGTTCCCGAAGTTAGGGATAATTACCTCTTTACGGGATTTCCTAGAATAAGGGATATGATAATATGGGTTCTGTATTGGGATCCCCCTGTTCATGGAAACTACCAAATAGCCTGTTAAGGATCTTGTTTCCGGGTCAAGACAGGGTGCAGACGTATGTTGGGCTGCCGTAAGAACACAATTATACAATTCCTCCACAATGTTGGGTGTTGAAGAAACACGCTATGTCCAACTTAAACGGTGTTATGAGGGTCTCCTGCGTTTGCACAGCCCCACAAAAAGGCACTATCCTTGTCAGAAGAAACCGCAGATGGACCTCCTAGATTCTTAAAGGCCTCACAACAATTTGCACTTCACAAGGACAGGACCTTTCCCTTTATTGGGGTCTATATAAACTACTATAGTATATTGGGATTATCTTATAGGATTCCTGTCACGACCAAGCACTGCCTAGGAAGCATAAGGGCGATGGCATTAGGCATGGCAGTTAGGCGGCAAGCTGTCTTGGGACAGCAACAGAATGCACTTCTTGAGTATTTGCTAGTTAGGGTTTAGGGTTTAGGATTTAGGGTTTAGGGTTTAGGATTTAGGGTTTAGGGTTTAGTTTCCCGAAATAGGGGGACCCCAATATAGACCCCCAAACACTATAATCCTTATGATAAGGAGCCCAAAAAAGTATCCCGAATTTTGGGCAACCCCAATTATGCATGGCAGGATCCACCTCGCCCTGCAAGTCGATGTCCATAGCCGCCCTGCAAATGCGAATGGGTGCGGGGAAAAAGTTTGCCAAGCACCTGGAGTATCATCAGACGCCAAAAAGCAACCTGTCCCTAAATGACTAAAGAATTGGAGTTGGGCTTGGGATATATTCTACTGTACTATCACTATATAAGGGTGATATGTGAACATCATCACCAATTGACCTAAGTCTGGCGTGGCTTACAGGGCAGCATCCTAGCACAATTGTGAGGAACACAGACCTATGTCGCTGACCTTGTCAATACAGTCCACTGCATATTTTGAGTGGTGCCATCACGGACCTTACCCTAATACTTCTCATGGAGAAACTCTGAACTCAACTCGGGACCCTCAAGCCTACAGTGGGTAGTACTTTGCAGGCCTCTCACTCTAGGGAAACCATCAATTATCTTAAAGTGCCATCTAGTACACCCTAAACCGTGATCTAGCTATGGTGCGCGCTCCCAGGATTTTATGTATGTAGGGTTGAAAGACCTCGAATAAAACACATATACTCCCCAAACACCAATACCAGGAAGTATTCAAATGAGCTATAGTCTTAAAAGGGGATTATAGGGGTTATTGGGGGGGATACTAGGAGTTTAGACTACAGCTCGAATGTAAGATGACGCAGGAATTGCAAGGAGCTCACTAAATCTCCATCCAGGAATACTGTGACGCAATATGACCGCAGGGTTAGGCTTCTAGGGTATTGAGCTCCTTGAGCATTGCCATCCTATTGCCCAAGGCCCGGAGTGTGGAGGCCGGAAAAGGACCCTCTGAACCCTCAACCCTGAACCCCAAGCTCTACACTTTCAAGGCTGAACGTCTAAACCCTAAAACCCTGAAGCCCAAACCCTGAACCCCAAACCCCGAAGCCTAAAGAAAGAAAGGTATGGCAAGCCTCATCTTGTACTGCTGGTACACATTCGGAGGGTTGATGACCCTGTTAGCCACGAGGACATGGTGAGGTTCTCAGGTTGAAGGTCGATTTCTTGGGGGGATCCTCATGATTCATGGGGATCATACTGTGTGATGCCAATGTCAGGTCGGGCAGGATCCTAACTACAAGAATGCTGAGGTCTCAGGAGTGTTCGTTCCTCTCTTGGCAGTCATTGTAGGAAGGGCTCTACTCTGTGGACATCCAAAAAAGGCTCTTCTTCGTGCGAAGTCTGGAACCCACTTGAAGAAAGGCGCGGGGCCAAAAGCTGGGCAATGACGACTCCCAGTAAGTAAACCCTGGTCAAGGTTCAAAAGATTTCTGCCCATCCAACGATAGGGGTTCATTCATGAGAGGCTGCCACTTGTTGTTGAAGGCATAGTCTCAGTTTCAGAGCACAGGATCCGCTGTCATCACAGGTGATGAAGAAATCGGCAGATTCACCCTCATTGCTCCTGTAAAGCATGTATGTCCCTGCCTCATACCTCAACATATGTAATGTTTGAGGGACTTCAGCAAGCGGGCGAAGGGAAAGGTCGTCCATTCAGCACCAGCCTGTGGTAGTTCAGGCGTAGCACACGCTTCGTCTCATCTGCAACCTGGCAATGCGATGCATAGCCTCCCCTCTATCCTGCACCCACAGACAAAGCCTACTCAAAGCCCCGACCATTGGTAAAGCCCCCTCAAGCTGAAGGATATGTGGAAGCACTCTAGGATTGATTTCGCCTGCAGTTACAAGGGCAATGCTCTGCCTTGTTGGGATCGAGAGAGATCGCGGGCAGGCTAGACACCTGAAGCAACAGCGTTGTGAGAGTTTCTAGCTTTGGCTATTGCAGGGGAAACCCACCGCGTGCTACTGGCCCGAAGATTAGGGAAGGCCGGTGTGTCTGGTAAGTTCTGCATCGAGCATGGTACTGTGCAGCTCAGAGGTTCAAAACGGACTCTAGGGTCCCCAGCCAGCACCTGCAAAGTTTGCAAAATTCCAGAACAAACATCTCCAGGGGCTGCAGCAGTGGCCAGCTTCGTGCACGGCCGCTTGTCCACGGCAGCCTGATGCGTCTCCGACGTTCAAGTGCTTAACCTATTCGCCTACTTAGCGATGCTGATGATAGTGACAATGGTGGTGATGATGAGGTTGACGATGATGTCCTAGCAGCAGCAGCAGCAGCAGCAGCACCAGCAGCACCAGCAGAAAGAAAGAAATAAGAGAAGAAGTACGAGCAGAAGACTCAGCTATCCTTTGCTCGGAACTCTTCCGGTAGGACCGCGAAACCTTGCTATCTAATCTATGTTCCAGTGGAGTCGTGCAGAATGCAAAGATGGCAACCTAAACTCCAGAAGCTCAAACCCTAAGGCCAACAGCCAACAGTCCCAAATCGCCCATTGTCCATGTGATTTTGAAATTGATATTGCATCATCCATATAAACCCTATGTATCCCACGTGGCCCATTTTCTCCAACATGGGAGGTGATATCAGCAATATCTCTAAACTCTACATATCCCAATAACCCTTTAAAAGAGACCTAGGTGTCCATTCCATTTTCCGTTTTCTTGTTCATTTGATTCTCCAGTATTTGGGCAATATCCCTAAACCTGATGCCCGAACCCTAAAGCCCAAACCCTAAGTCCTAAATCCAAAACCCCAAAACCCCGAACCCTACGTTCCCCCCTGTATAATCCCTGCGTAGTCCCTATACGATTGCTATATATGAGCCATAGTCTAAGTAACCCCCCCTTTAAGGAGTTTAGACCCTTAACCCTACAGCCTGATTATAGCTCATATGTACTATAGTCCAAACCGCTTAAAGGGGGTTATATAGGGACGACTATACGGGTTATTTAGGGGGATACTAGGAGTTTAGACCTTAAACCCTAAACCCTTTGAATAGGGGTTATGAAGGGGGATACTAGGACTTTAGATTATGGCTCGTTTAAACTCCTACATAATCCCAGTGTTCATCGTAATTTCTAATTTCTGGTCTATTTGATTCTCCATTATTGGGGGGTACTATCCCTAATTTTGGAAACCCTAAACCCTGTATAATCCCCTATATAACCACGTTTAAGGACTGCGACTACGGCTCATATTACCTTAGGATCCGCAGGGAGCCTGCCTCGATCTCTGCTCTCTGCCTCTGAAAGTCCTCCAGCAGTCCTGGAATGCTTTAGGGCTTTAGGGTTTAGGGTTTAAGGTCTGGGGTTTTGGGTTTTGGGTTAAGTTTGGGGCGGGTCTAGGGTTTACATGATGGAGAATCAAATGGAGAAGAAAATTGAAACTGTGGTTACTTAGCCTTATTGTAACAAGCAAGGCTTACAGCAAAAACGGCCGGCTTAGCACTTATACAACTTGCAGGGTGCATAGGGTTTTCAGGGTCTATGGGATTTCTGGGGCTTGGGGTCTGGGACTCATGGGTCAAAAAGCTAGAACATGAAAATGGGCTCATGTATGCTGGGCTTCCCTCTTCCCAGGGCTTACGGTAGGGGGGTTGTAGCCGTCAGGCTACTACAGCACCTGAGCCATAGTCTAAACTCCTAGTATGCCCCTTATATCCCCTCTAGTCGCCTATATAATCCCCTATATAAGCCCATTTCGGGAGTTTCAACTATATACTACAATCCTTATTTAGGTACCTCCAAAAAGGAATCTCTTATGTTGGGAAACCCCATACACTAAATGGAAGAGAGGAGCGTGCAAGAAATGCGGAGCCTGGCTGTGAGTGTCACTAGTGAACTGCGGCTTCTGCACTGCAGGCTAATAAGAGCGAAGTATATGGGACTTGGGATTGAAAGTTATGGGGATATTACCCCCTATGATGGTGAATCAAATCTAAAGAAAATGGAAAATGAGATGGAAGCTGTGATTATATTATAGAAGTTCCCAAAATCTGGGAACTTTACTTGGAAACCAAGTTGGACGCTCCGGAATGTCGTGGAACACCAAAACAAGGGAGCAGAGTATTCAGAACTGGCCAGGCAATATGGTATTCCCATGAGCTACCCCTGTTCAAGGAGTGTTTAGACTACAGCTCACAGGGAAACCGTTGCAGGCTTGACTTCCAACCCCCACATCCTAAACTTCAAGCCCTACACAGAAGATGCGGCGAATACAATTCTGTATTACAGGAGCCCTACTTTGAGACAAAAGTCAGAGACCTACTGAAAGCGCATGAAGCCCCACTTAACCCGAAATATTAGTAGGGGCTCACAAGGTACCCCTCAAATCAAGCTGAAATGCTAAAAGCTACACCTCTTCTCCAACGCAAACAGTCTGAGCCTGTGTTGATCAGGCGGCGCTGGCAAGCCACTGCTAATCCTGACAAAGTTCAGCTCAATGCAATTCCAGCGTCACCAGGCCATGCTCCAAGATTTCGGCTGTTTTTTGCTTCTCCACTATAGGGGCTTGACCTCAGCAAAACTAATATGCAAACCCGTGTAGCCGTCTTGTAAAACGACAGTGATCTATGAGGAAAACTTTTGAGGTTCCATGCTTGTTTAAGGCAACCTGGTGCATTGTTTCTGGGGTTGTTGCAGTTTGGTGTCACACCTTTTCTCCCAGAAGATCAGAAAGCCAGTTGGCAGGGGTTGGCCCCTGATCTGAGCTAATTGTGTGCAAGGTTGGTGGTGGGCCATAAAGCCTTCATCATAACAATCGACGACTCCGGTAGCTCTGTTTTCTTCAGCACACACCAAAGAGAGTGTGGCCCAAATTGGGCGCCCCACTTGTGGAGTCTTTGACACAAACTGCTGCAACATTTTGCGGGATTATTCCCGCAATATACCTCATCTCTGTTGATAAGTGCCAGCATGCGCCCACAATCCGATGTTGAATTAAGCCAAGCAAACGATGACGAGTATGTGCACGTAACCACCTCCCTCCTTACCAGCAAGTGGCACTTCAACTCTAAACCCCACACCCTCTGCCCAAAACCCTAGACCCCTAGACCCTAAATACTAGTTTCCATGTTCTTTTCCATTATCCCCATATAACCCTATATAATCCCCATATAATCCCTACATAATCCCTATATAATCCCTATATAATCCCTATATAATCCCTATATAATCTCTATATACTCCCTATATATTCCCTATGTCCCGTAGCTCCTGACCCGGCAGGCGGCCGCACCACGATGGGCTGGGACTCAGGAGGGAAGACGCCCTCCTCACTCACGGTTGAGGGGGTTTAGGTCTATGGTTCCTACTGATGGACAAAATAGGGTTTAGGGGTTTAGGCTTTAGGGGTTTAGGTTTTAGGGGTTTAGGGTTTAGGGGTTTAGGGTTTAGTGGTTTGGGTCCCAGTAACAGTCTATATTAGGCGCCCTATTAAGGGCGATATATAACCATATTATACTTATTATCCAACTGGTACTGAGTGCGGGCAGTATCCAATCTATGGTTCCTATTGATGGACAAAATAGGGTTTAGGGGTTTAGGGTTTAGGGGTTATATGGATAATGGAAAAGGAAACTACCATATATAGGGTTTAGGGTTTAGGGTTCAGATCTATATACATGTACAGAGCTCGGGGTTTAGGGGTTCTGCAGCTATTGATTGAATCCCTCGGAGAAGTGGTTGCGGAGCTTCGGGTCATTTCGGATATTTATGGCTCTTGGCGACCATCCGTGCGCAGATCCTTAACTACCCGCAGCACAGACTCCGCTGTTCTGCCGCCACTCCATAATATTGGGGTTATATAGAGATTATAGGGTATATATTGGGGTAACATAGGGATAGAGGAAAAGAAAATGGAAACAACTATTATGGGGTTATATATATATATATCCTTTTACAGCTCTCGAACAGAAATTCCATTGTGTAATGTAGGAGGTTTGTTTACTCGAGGGCTCACATGGGCAGCGATTTCTTGGTGGTCAAGACCCTCAAGCCTGAATCCCTACACACTCAACCCTTAACCCCAAATTCCTTACACCTGAACCAGGTGCGTCCTCCTGAACATGCGAATGTCTGTCAACTGTGGAACTGCCAACCACAGTTCGAAGCAACTAGAGCCCGCAAAGCCGGACTGATACTGGGTACAATCCTCCAGTTGAAGGAAGGAGGCATCCTGGAGACCATCACTGGAAATGCTTAGCACACCAAGGACCATAGGCCAAACTCAGGACGCACTGCCCAGCAGGCCGTGGGAAAAGAGGAGAAAAAACCCGGAGGGAAAAACCTCACTTTACAGACGGGCGGTCCTCCTGCTGCAGCCTATCGTGATCGTCTCCTGGGGCGTGAACATGAGACATTGGGGATACGGCTGAGGTTGAGGGTTAAGGGCTGAGGGTTTATAGAAAGTAGAATGGGTTCGTGTCCGGAGTCTCGACCGGTTTTGCGCGTTCATTCTTTTGTTGGTTGTATAGGCTTTGTGTGCAGAGTTTCGACGTGGCTTTGAGCTGTCTTTATTTGGCTTTTGGTTGTTTATGGCCCTATACGATTTCCATTTATCCTGAGGTTGAGAGCTTAGGGTTTAGGACTTTAGGGTTAGGGTTTATCAAAGAATGGGGACCTCAGGGATATCTGGGGAACTGCAAGGAGATGGTAGTGTTCCGAAAAAGGATAATACACGGATTGTTTTGGGACACTCACTTACGAAGTATAACGATTATTCATGGTCCTCCAGAGGTACACTTGATATGTCCGCATTCTCTATTATTCACATGATTAACGCTTCTAAGCAAGCTGGATACATTCACCAAAATCATACATGAGAGGAGCGCCTAAGAGTTACATGAGCACGCCCTTTCCTTATTGAGCTTTCAATGCCAATTACCAGGACAGTACCGCGCAATCTCAATGTCAAAACATAGCCATGTAAAACAGATACGTACACATGTATTTCCGGAAATAGGGAGCCCCGAAACAGACGCCAAAATGTTATTAACGGTGTTGGCACACGCAAAACAAGGCCCCACTTTTGGAAACCCCAAGCACATAGCTGTGACAACTCCCCAACTAATTCCTTGCTGATCCTCATGTGGATAATCCTTACCGTTCCCTTATAACTTACAGTCCCTATTGATCCTTGGGGTCCCTAAATCTGTCCCATTTTGGGAAACTCCCATGTAGTTTTACTCAACATATATCCCATCTACTCCCTGCCATCTATCATGTACGGTCCCAAGGGTAGCCGCGCACCCATAGTCTCATAAACTTCCAGCGGCTCCTCTCGCCCTTTACAGCCCCTTATCTGAAAAAAAACCTAGTGAGCCATTGTCTAAACTCCTAGTATCCCCCTTAATAACCCCTATAGTAGTCCCCTACATAATCCCCTATAAATCCCCCTTTGAGGAGTTTACACAATGGCTCAAGTGCACACCATCCTGTGCCGTCTTCAGCGCCCAAGACGTCCGGCACTTGTGCAATAGCCACCTGCCGGTCATGGGGACTTAGTAAGTGGGTTGATAATGGAAAAGAAAATGGAAACTACCATATATTCTTTAGGGTTTAGGGATTAGGGCTTAGGTTTAGGGTCAGGGGGACTTCGTAAGTGGGTTAATAACCCCTATAAGCCATATAGTAACCCAATTATCCCCATTGCTAACCTACTTACTAAGTCCCCCTGACCCTAAACCCTAAACCCTAATCCCTAAACCCTAAATAATATGTAGTAGTTTCCATTTTCTTTTCCATTATTAACCCACTTACTAAGTAGGCTTTAGGGTTCAGGACGTGGATTATATTGAGTTTCAAGCTTGCAGTCTAGAGCTTCGGGCGGAAGGCCTAGGAGAAACCTGCTTCCTGGTGCAGTCAAAGGGCACCTCCTCATAATGGGATTTCTTAAAATTAGGGGTGCCATTTTGGGGGTCCCCATAATAAGGATTATAGTATATTGGGGTCTATATTGGGGTCCCCTGATTTAGGGAAACTACCATAATCTCCTTGCTATCCCCATGTACCCCAAGCGTACCCAAAGCTATCCCTATTTCTTGGAAAGCAGGTCATTTAGTGGTCTCCTAAAATGGGAGGACCCCAATATAGACCCTAAAATACTATACTCCTTTTTGAACACCCAAAAAAGGTACTCTAAATTTTGGGAGATCCATCCCCCATTAATCAGACCCATGTGCTGAAATCCTCTGGCTTCAATCGCCTGCTCCTCGAAGCTGGCTTCAGTGCCTTCACCCTCGGGGGTTCCTGTCGAAAAGAACTTCAAGATTCTTATAGGGGATATAAGGAGGGTAAACGGGGGGTTTGGGGTTTAGGGTCTAGGGAGGGGGGTCGACAGGATGTCAGCATGACGGGGATTTAGGGTATATACTCCCCCAAAAAACAAAAAGGGACCTGGCCAAGCCAGTAGTCTGATTGATGATGGCCAATATGGAGTTCCTTCTTGGTCTGGGGAGGGCACCAATCCCTAAACCCTAAACCCTATACAATCCCTATATAGCCCCTATATATCCCTATATAATCCCTACATAACCCCTACATAACCCTTTAACTTTGCAAGCACTTATACAAGGAATCGAGGACCGCAATATTGGTAGCTTTCCCGCTAAACCCTATACAATCGCAGTGCGAAGGTAATTTTCCATGGTTTTGCTCCATTTGATCGTACTTGTTCGGGGTAATATCCCTAAACATTAAATATCTGTAAATATGAAATAGCCGTGTCCATTGTCTTTTCTATTGCCCATTTATAATATCCCTCATTTAGATCCCGTGACACTGGCCCAAACAACATAGTAGTAGCTTTCATTGTCTTTTCCATCTTTCCCCTAGAACCCCATATCACCCTCCATAGCACTACAGCAGAACCCTACCAAAAACACTAAACCCTAAATCCTACTGTACACGGACACCGTCCTGCTTCATCCTCCATGCTGGGAGCCTCAGGCACTTGCGCAATAGCCACCTCCGAGCTGACTGCTTGGGGCAAACTTGGAAGTTCAGAACGCTTTAGGGGTTCTAGATTGGGTCCGGCCCCCACCCAATACCAGTCTATGTTAGGCGTCATATTAAGGGCTATGTAGAGCTATAAAATAAATATTATCCAACTGTTAATGAGTGGGGGCAGTACCCAAGTTCTAGAGTCTTAGGGGCCTTTGGGTGTTCAGCGTTTAGAGTTCAAGGGGCCTAGGGTTCTCAGGCGTATGAAAAGACCACCTATATGAACCGGATCCATCTACTTACTCATGAAGCTCCAACTGGGGATTCGAATCTTGGGGTCCACCCCACCCCAGTATGAATTCAACCCATACTATAAAAACAAGGGGATGTTGGTTACCGCAACCCCTAAACTTATGACCCAATAATTGTCACGTGATAGCTATAGCTTCCTAATTAGGGATTGGGGTAACTAGCACCCCTTGAAAAAGGAATGCAGAAGGGAATCGTATATCTTGGAAACCCCGAGTAGAGCTTTGGGCACAGGACGTCGGGTTTCGGGCTGAGGGCTTTGGGTATGAGGTTTTGGTAACCCCAACACCCTTGATAAAGACCCTCTTACCGTCATCTGGCTCTTGTAGGGTCCTTTTTTGGGGCTGGCCAGCTATCATCCTCTTATACTAATCTTTGGCCACTTTGGTGGAACTACCTTCGACGCTTAATGCTGAGCCCCAGCAGGGCAGGAGCAATAAAGATGATGCCCTCCCCCACGACTATTGACTATTGCAGGATCCCTAACGAAGTCACCTACTTCCGCGTGCGGGCTGCAGGCAAGTTTGGAGAAGTGCAGTTAGAAATCATGGCCACTTTCAGGCCTCCGAACCCTCAAACTCCAAACCTCTCTACAGCCTTCAACGCCCAAAATCTGAAATCCTGAACCTTCTACGTAAACCTTAAAAACCGTGCCTGCTCCTCGAAGCTGGCTTCGCTGCCCACGCTCTGTGGGGTGCCTTTCCAAAAAGAGTGCATAATGTAGGCCCGTGATTAGTAAACCTAGGGTTTGGGGTTTAGGGTTTTGGGGTTTAAGGTACAGGGTTTAGGGTTTGGGGCCTTACTGTTAGGATCCCTATTCTCATCTCTGTTTCGAAGAGGGGGATTATGAATGACTTATCTACTTTACCTAGGGTACTAACCCCACCCAGTAACAGTCTATGTTAGGGTAATATTAAGGCCTACATATACAACTATAAAATACGTAATCATCATCCAACTGTTCCTAGGCAGTACCCAAAGCATACCCCACACAAAACAAGAACTCTCATGAACCTGCTGCAACCCCCATATACCCGCACCCCATCACCTAGTCCAGCACCTCAGGAAGCAGAGGCATGCAATGGTAGCGACCTGTACTTAGACTGTAAGGGCTTGAAGAATTACCAAACGTCCTTCTTAGGGCTATTTGAAGCATCCTAAACCAGCATTATACAGTAAACCTAGGATTACTACCTTTGACTGTCTTGGCGCCTCTCCCGCCTTTGTATACGCCCAATAACATCCTTCAGCCCCCGAAAAGGACTCAGAATTCTCACAAACCGGTGTCCGCGCTTTGACCCCATCTGAATCCCCGAAAAACCTACGCCCTGAAGCCGAAACCCCTGGTAGGCCCTAAACTTTAAGCCTAGGCCTTAGATAGACCCCCACCCTGTAATTGTGGTATAAGAACCTTAATCTAATCCATATTATCCCCGATAGTCATTTTTACTGGGAAGGGGGGTCCACCTAAATTAGACCCTAAGCCTCGGCCCTAGTCTTTGGGGTGGGGTTTTGGGTTTAGAGCTAGGGTAGCTCAAAACTGAGACCTGAACCCTAAAGAATGTCTCTATAAACCTTGTATAACACACATAACCCCATACGTAGTTCCTTTGAAGGAACCTATGCGGGCCATTTCATTCTCACTGTCTTGTCCACTTGATTCTGCATTATTTGGGTTAGAATCTCTCTGAACCCTATTTACCCCTATAAGACACTTCATAATCCCTTGTACTCCCTACAAAACCTGTATCACCCAAAAGGCAAGCAAATACAAAGCGCTCCGAACCTGGCTTCACCGACACGTCCTGCAATGCAGGGCCGCCGTTTGGGGGGGCTTCTCAAGCTCAGAGTCTCTTGGGACCCTGTGACGCTGGGCTTTGTAGTTTGTTTCGGGTTTTGGGTTGCGATAAAAACGTTCTCAGTGTTAGGGCTTTGAGATTGGGGGTCATCAGGACAAAGTAGGTCCCTTTAGAGCTTCGATTGGCTTCGTTTGCATCCCAATCCGAGTGTCATCAATTTCTGTGAGAGTAAGATTTCTCGGATGCCGAGCCCTCATACTTACTAATTCACCTGTCGGTCATCCTTGTCCAAAGAATTCAAGCATTTCAGGAGGCACTCGCAAGCCCTTCTTCATAAGATCCTTAACTCACCGGTTCTCAGTAGGAGTTAATTCCCTACAAACCCTTTGCCCAGTGTCCATGTCATGCTCCATGTTCTTTTCAACTTGACTCTCCACCCAAGTCCACCCACAGAAGGAGAATTTGGGGGCTTCCATAAACAGGGGGCCCCAATGTAGACCCCACTACAGACTATCCTTACTACAGGAAGTAAGGGTTTAGGGTTCCCACTTTGGGAAACTCCCGACTTGCTTCAGTTCAACTGTTGGGCGAATCACATGAAACACTGTAATGGCTCACCACCGTCCTTGTGACAACTGGCATGAGTGCCAACACCTGACACTGAAAGCCCTAAACACTGAAACCCTAAACCCTGAAACGTCAAAGCTGAAATTCCGACACCCTGAAACGGTAAGCCTTGAAAACCGAAACCCTGAACCCCTAAATCCTAATGCCCTATGTCCCCAAACCATGAACCCTAAATCCTAGAACCCTACCCTAACACCTAAACCCTTTAAACGCTAAATCCTTTAAACCCTAAACCCTTCCAACCCTAAATCCTAACTCCTGAACCCAGAAACCCTGAAGCCCTACATCCCGAAACCTGCAACCCTTAAACCCCTAAAACCTTATCCTCGGGGATGAATGGCGGAGGCAGCTCTTTAGCCTTCCAAGCAGTATCTTCTCAGTTGCTTCTCCAAAATTAGGGGGGGGGGGGAGCCAAAATTAGGTGTCCCCTTCAAGGGGTTTATAGGTGTTATAATAAGGATATACAGGGTTTAGGGTTTGGGACTTTCCCAAAAGTAGGGGTACCCTTTTGGGGGTCCATATAATACAGACTATGATATTTTGGGGGTCTATATTGGGGT
>CAJNIZ010045967.1:26604-38167 GCA_905231905.1 Symbiodinium pilosum
TAGGGGTTAGAGTTAAGGGATTAGGGTTTAGGGATTAGGGTTTAGGGGTTAGAGTTTAGGGATTAGGGTTTAGGGTTTAGAGTTTAGGGATTAGGGTTTAGGGTTTAGGGTTTAGGGTCTAGGGGCACCCAATAAACACCCCAAAGTACGATGATCCTGATGATGGGGAACCCACCCCTCAAAAAAAGGAAAAAGGTACACACATTTTCGGGAACCCGCTCACATCCAAAAAAAGATCACGGCATAGATCCCTGGGCTTTAGGGCTTAACCTGTCGAGTCTAAGTAGGAGCATGCTTCACTGTTATGACAGTATGCCCCCAAGGAATTATTGACAACAACATGTACATATTATAAGTCTAGGGGGTTACAGCTATGGGCAGCTGTATTGGGGGTATGTAGTTCAAAGTTATGGGCCCTTTCTGGGTNNTATTTAGGGGTACTAGAATGGGACCCTAATTTTGGGAATTCCCCCTATTGCGTGACCCTGGAGTTAGGTAATGCATTATAACCCCTTCCTAAGCTCATAATAGCCCTGTTGTAAACCCTTATATGTAGGTTCGCTACCCCATTAGTAGCTCCGGGGCCCCTCCAAATGTAGGAGTTTTTTGGGGCTCATGGGTTGACTCATAGGGGATTTTCCTTTTGCAGGTAAGCTATATGAGCTACTGTCAATGTTAGCCTTATTAAGGGACCCCTCAACAGTGGACATAGGAGCCCCTTTTGTAGTCTAACACAGTCCCCAATATTGCCCCTAACAAGGAACCCGTGTTCATGAGATTATGTAGGAAATATTCACTGTAGTTCATACGGAGATTTGGTATCCAGTAGCCTAGACTTCGCAGACTTGAGCCGTGGAGCCGGAATTAAAGATGACTAGCAAGCAACCTTGGATAGGTACAAGGCGAGAACCTTGGCCCTAAACCCTAAACCCTAAACCATGTTGGAGGGATACTTCCCTTCCTTCTGGGGGCTTGGCTCTACGGGGCTTTAAACGGGGATATCCCTATAGTTCCCCTTAAGTAGATAGAATATGGTTTTGGGTACATTAGAATAAGATCCCTATATACCCCATATTCTATCTACTTAAGGGGGACTATATCTATTAGTTTGCTCATGCCCCTGTCTTGGCTCTACTCCTTTTGGTTCATTTTGAAACAGTTACTGCTCCAGTGTCATATTTCGCTACTTAACCAGGGTAAGAACCAAACTGGACCACATGCTTGAGCTTGACCTGCGCTACTTGGAGGGACGGGAGGACTTAGTAAGTAGGTTAATGACCCCTATAATCCATATAGTAACCCGGGTTTAGGGTTTAGGGTTTAGGATCTTAATTATTCACCCTACTTACTAAGTCCCCCTGACCCTCCAAGTAGGAGCTTTGTCAACACAAGCTCTAAACCTTGAGCCCTATCGTAATGTGAGGGGCAGGGCCGGAAGCAGTCGGAACGGTATGCATCATGTTCATGGCGGGCTTAGTGTGAGCTTAGGGTTTAGGGTTTAGGGCTTTAGGGCTTTAGGGCTTTAGGATTTAGGGCTTTAGGGCTTTAGGGTTTAGGGGTTAGGGCTTAGGGCTTCAGGGTTTGAGGGCTTTAGGTTTAGGGCTTTAGGGCTTAGTCCCCTGAACCCTAATCCTGGTGATGAAGCTGCTGATCGTGTCATGCCCTCCAGGACCACTTCCGCAAATGGTCCGGGGCAGCATGATGGAGGCCAGCTGTAAGCTGGATCAATGTTAGGGATCCTGTAAAGGGGATATAAGGGTTATAGAAGGATTAGGGTTTAGGGTTTAGGGACAATAGAGGGATATATAGGGTTTAGGGATCCTTTATACTTTTTGGGGTGTGGGATTCCTTATATTTATGTATACAGGATCCTTTTTTCTCTATGGTAAGGTGGGTTAAGTAAGGAGCTTCTGAGAAACGAACGGGGAACCTGCCATTGCCATGACTATTCTCATACTTATTGCGACTACTATGGTCATAACCACTGCTATACTTATGACGCTTACCGTTACTATAATAGCTAGATCCAGATTGACGGCTTACGTATTTGTTGCAATCTTGATCTGTTCGGACGCGCGTCCTTATGGAGTTTCGCGGTTCCACCGCTACGCATGCTTACTAGTTTCTGAGTAGGGAAGAAGGGAATATATTTTGTAGGATGATATACGGATTACATTCGCTTATTCCCTACTATGAACTATTAAGTAGGGTGGGACAGTTTGCTTGGCCGTTCCCTAAACCCTAAACCCAGAACCCTAAACACTTAACCGTGCGGCTGATCTTTTCTGACCCTGACCAACAAGGCACTGAGGCGGTTGAGAGTTCAGCGTTTAGGGTGTGACCTTTACAAGACCTGTTGCCATTGCTATTAATTCAGCTGTTGCTGTTAACCTAGGGATTAACCATTGCGTAATACAGAAGTTTCCATGTTCATTTCCTTTCCCCTATTTGCCTCTATTTACCGACCTGCTATCCCCTTACGGGGGTGGGGGTTACAATGGTATTTTGAGGAACCCCAGAGTTAGGTAATATCTTACATCTTCCTGATAAGTTCCTAATAACCCTGTAGTAAACCATCTTGGCAGGTTCCTGAACCCATTAGTAACTTCAAAGCCCTCAACTAAACCCAAAAAATCTTATACATCCCTTTATATACATGTATGTACATATACCCCAACAACCCTCTAAAAGGGACCTAGTCGCTCACTAGTAGCTCCAGGGTCCCTCAAAGTAAGCCCAAAGCCCTATACATCCCTATAGAACTCCCCTTTAAAAGGACCCTAAAGGTAACTCGTTTTCGCCGACCAAGAGACGACCGGTGGAGCAGGGATTCTCCCCAACTCCTAAACCCCTAATCCTCAAACCCTGAATCCTAAATCCTCGACCCAAAATCCTAAACCCTCAACCCTAAACCCTAGACTCCTAAATCCTAAACCCTCAACCCTAAACCCTAAACCCTAGACCACCAAATCCTAAACCCTCAACCCTAAACCCTAGACACTTAAAATCTAAACCCTTAAACCCCTCAAACCCTTAGACTTTTTCCATCTGGAAGGAAGCCAGGGACACAGCCAGCACAGGACATGGGATGGTTTCTCACCTGCACTTTAAGGTTCAGGGTTGAGGATTTAGGGTTTGGGGATAAGGGTTTAGGGTTTAGGATTTAGGCTCTAGGATTTAGGGTTTGGATTGAGGGTCTGGAACAAGGGTTTAGGATTTAGAGTTCAGGTTTGGGATTTAGGGTTTGGGGATAAGGTTTTAGGATTTAGGATTAAGGATTTAGGGTTTAGGGATACAGGTTCAGGGTTTAGGGCTTAGGGTCCAAGATTTCGGGTTTAGGGTCAAGGATTCAGGTTTAGTGATAAGGATTTAGGGTTTAGAGTTTAGGATTTAGGGTTTAGGGCTTAGGGAAAAGGACTTAGGGTTGAGGTTTAGGGTTTAGAGTGTAGGATTTATGTTTTAGGGTTTAGGGATTGAGGGTTTAGGCTATACTTACTTCAGGTTTGGGGTTAGGCTTTGGCAAATATGTTTACATCCCTTCCCCTAATAATTAAGGATTAGTGCCCCACACGCCACCCTAAACCCTAAACCCTAAACCCTAAACCCCTAAACCCTAAACCCTAAACCCCTAAACCCTAAGCCCTTAACCCAAAACCCTAAACCAGTTTCTTTGGGGGTCTGGGGGCGAAGTGCGGGTCGTCGTCCCTACAAGCCGGGTATTCCCTGGGATGCTTCTAATTTATTATTGTCCATAACGGTTTAGGGTTCAGGGTTTAGGGTTTAGGCTTTAGGGTTAACGGTTTAGGGTTTAGGTTTCAGGGTTTAGGGTTTAGGGTTTAGGGTTAAGGGTTTAGGGCCACATATTCATATACATCTCTAAACCCCAAACCCTAAACTCTAAGACCCTAAACCCGAAGCCCTAAACCCTAGGACCGCAAACCCCAAACCCTAAGTCATTCCCTCTCCCAGTAACTGTCCTTCAAAGGAGTTAGTTTGGGGGCTATTGGAACTCCTGCTGTCGATACTCAAGATCTTGGGCTCTACTATGGTGCTATGATATTCATGCCATAAGGTACTCAGGTTCATGCAAGATTTTTTTAATTCTTGACCCCAAGCCTTACACCCTAAATTTGTTTTCAGAAGAAAGGGTCCGAAAGAAAAACCTAAACCCCATCTTGGGCTCTCTGAAATGTACACCTAAATGCTACATATACGCTACGATAAAAGGACACCCCCAAAAACGCCTAAACCCTACATATCCTCGTACCTTTTCCATACTGCCCCTACACATGAGCTGTATTCTAAACTCCTAGTATCCCCCTTGATAATCCCTCTTGTAATCCCCGTATAACCCCCCTTCCACGGAGTTTAGGTTATTGCTCATATACCCTTGTAACCACTTCATCCTAAACCTCAAGCCCTAGCACCCGCATAGGGTGTAGAGGTTTTGGGTTTAGGGCAAGTTTAGGGTTTAGGGTAGGTAGTAAGAGCTATGGTTCATATGCAATTCCCTTTTGGGGCTTCGAGGGCTTATTGAGGGTTTGCGGGGTATTAGACCTGCCTAAGGCGACTCTTGGTGGAACGACAGCGGTTATTCCAACAATGCTTCAGGCTATGGAGGAGGACTGGGTCATTGTTGTTTAGGATGTATTGCTCGGGGTTTTAGGGTTTAGGGTCATTGTTGAAAATCGATTTTCACGTGACTTTGCTAAAGCCCCGTCATATGGAATGTAAAAGATGTAGGGTTCAATCGTTTCCCCATGCAGAGGTATGATGGAAGAGTTCAGTATTTCAACAATCCCCCGAGCAGAAAGCTTACGTGAAACATGGGGGTAATTGTTACTTCCCTTTATTGTTTGACTGGGTGCCTTGTAATGAATGCTTTTGGGAGGCTTCAACATGTATCAGCCATGTGTCCGCTCGCTGACTATCTTGCCAGCAACCATAGGTGAGGCTGTGAATTGATCCAATGGACCCCTGCATTGCTGAATTAGCGCACCCAGCTGCACTCACACGCTCCTTGCTGCGATCGTGCGCTACCGAAGGGGAGGTTCCTCCATTAGCATGGCTGAGGATTTCGGGACATTGCCCTAACACTGGAGAAACCATTGGAAAAGAACATGGAGCATGAAATGCAACCTGGGCTCCTATAGGAGATTATCTATAGGGTTTAGCCCCACAATTAAGGAAACCCCTCTGTTCTATCATGTAGATGCCTTTCCATCACAATGGATCCTTCAAGCCGCCAACAAGATAATGCAGACAAGCTTCATGTAAAACTTCTCTGGCTCAAAACCCCAAACCCTCAATCCTAAACCCTAAACCCTAAACCCCAAAACTTACGCCCAAACCCTAAATCCTCAACCCTAAAAAGCAGGGTTTAGGGTTCAGGGGTTCAATTTTATTTTTCCACTATCCCCAATATAACCCCAATATATCCCTACGTGTTTTGAAAGCATCACTGCCCAGCCGATGTAAAGGAGCCAGCAGAGGTGACGACTACTACAGCGGCACTTGGAACCTTCCTTCGCCAATAGAAGAACTTTTAGCCTTTTTTGGGGCTTCCTTTTTGGGTCTGTACTTTTTTTGGGTCTCTATAATCAAGTTTGAACTTTCTTGGGTCTCTATAATGAAGTTGAAGCTTTTGTGGGTCTCTATAAAACTGTTTAGACTTTTTTTAGCGCTGGTTATTGGGGAAGAGAGGAGCAACAGCTCCTGGAACAACGGCTGGCAAGGCACAGGGTCTGCTCTAAATCCTTGGCCACAAAGCCTCAGGTTTGGGGTTTATCCTAAACCCTAAGCCCTAAACCCTAAACCCTAAACCCTAAGCCCTAAACCCTTAAACCCTAAACCCTAAGCCCTAAACCCTTAAACCCTAAACCCTAAATACCCTAAATCCTTATCCCTCAACTCTAAAGCCCGAAAGCAAGTTCTTGGGACCTGAGTGAAGTGAAGAAGTCTAAGCTCCTGTGTGTCTGGACTACCTTGCTGCAGGGTTTAGGGTTAGGGATTTGGGGTTGAGGTGTTCAGGTTTAGGGTATAGGGCTCAGGGTTTGGGGTTTGGGGTTTAGGGTTTAGGGCTTAGGATTTGGGAATTCAGGGTTTAGGGGTTTAGCGTTCAGGGTTTTAGGGTTTAGGAAAGCTTAGGGTTTGGGAATTCAGGGTTTAGGGGTTTAGCGTTCAGGGTTTTAGGGTTTAGGAAGGCTTAGGGTTTAGGGATATAACCGACGAAAATACAAAACTGGGTTTCTATAGGTGCGATAGGGTTTAGGGTCCCCAAAACAAAGCGAACGATTCTGGCGTCCTTGCAATAACCAGAATAGTATTTTGGGGTCTATGTTGGGATCCCCTTGTTAATACGAACTACCACCTGGGCTTAGTAGAAGTCCTCTCGACCATTTGGCAAGAGAAGTCCCCATCTTTGCAAGACCGCTGCAGGCAGCGGCCATTCCCTTACTTCTGGTTAGCACGGAAGGAAGGGAGGGAAAAGAAAAGGGCGACTACAATATTGTTGGGGAGGGGCGTCTACTACTATAAGTATCCATCTCTCCATTCTTTGCTCGTCAAAAGTACGTTCCCCAAAGCTCGGCGCTTGAAATCCCCTGCAATTCTCACGCTTTCCAGGCTCAATCCTCATGGGAGCTACCTCCCGTAAACCCTAAACCGTACACCCCAAAAGCAGGTGGGTACTACGACTATCGCCATGCAGATTCCTACAGAGCACCAGGCCAGGTGTCCACAGACACCACCGATTGCCAATCAAGAAAAGGAGGTGTAGGGTTAATGATATAGGGTTTGGGGTTCAGGTTAGGTTAATACGGGTTTAAGGTATAGGGGTTAGGGGTTAACAATATAGGGTTTGGGGTTTAGGTCGGGTTCATAAGGGTTTGGGGTATGGGGGTTAGGCGAGAAATTCACGATGTATAGTGATGATTATGGGAATCCCCCTTAAGGGTGGCGTAGGGCTGTTTTTGATGAACTCCCGTGTGGGCGTTTCTCTAAGCTGCGGGCTGGTAGCCATAATTGGACAACAGGATCGTTGGGGCATAAAGTGTTGCTTTAAGCCCTAAACCCCTGAAATCGTGGTACTACAGTAGCCGTTCCGTTTGTGGAACGATCTTTTGTATTTCTGGTCTTATGAATTTTTTGGATTAGGAGAGATACGGTACTCGGAATCTGCAGCTGTACCTCAAATTCCCCAGATCTCGTGAGCCATAGTCGGAACTCCTTGATAAAGGGGCTATATATAAGGAGTATATAAGGGACCACTATCGAGGTTATTAAGGGGAATACTGAGAGTTTAGACTGTAGTTCACATCTAGGGACCTTCGACTCAGTCTTCCTTTCAAGGGTCCCTTCAAGGCTATCCAGTATCCCCTAAACCCTAATCCCTAATAAACCTCACTCACCCTAAACCCTAATACCCCTAAGCCCTAAACCCTAATAAGCCCTAAACCTGAAACCATAATAAGCCTAAGCCATACAGGTTTCGTGGAGTCGGGGCATCTGAACATCTTGCGTTTAGGGCTTTCGGTTGAGGGCTTTTGAGGTTCATTAAATGGGGTCCAGGGTGCCAAGCCCTGACAGCCCTGACAGCCCTAAACCCTAAACCCTAAACCCTAAACCCTAAACCCTATTTTTTTGAGTAAGGGTGCGCAGTCCCTCTCAATATCATGACCTGAAGTTCAACAAAGTCGGGTGTGCTTTCAGACTTAGGAGCAGAGATCCGCATTCAGGGAACTGTGTGTCCTGTCTTACCGGTGGTTAGTAGGGACTAAGGGACTATTATCCTTACGATACTTAATCCCAATGAAATGTATTCCCATATTCCTAAACCCTAAGCCCTATACTATATTCCCTTCTTGCTAGCCTTCCTAAACCCTAAACCCCATACTATATAACCCAATTACTAGCCCCCAGTAAGTTGTTTTGGATGCTGCATCCCTAAACCCAAAACCCTAACACCTAAACCCAAAGCAGGGTTCAGAGCTTCTGACCAGTTTTTTTTTTCTTATTTTCGCATACAGGTTCAAGGTGTGGGGGATGGGGTTCTCAGTCTAAGAGGATTAGGCCGCAGAATTCATCAACAACATAGATTTTTTAGGTTTAGGGTTTAAGGTTTAGGGTTTTAGGGTTTAGGGTTTAGGGTTTAGGGTGGAGGGTGGAGGGTTTAGGGTTTTAGTGTTTAAGGTTTAGGGTTTAGGGTTTAAGGTTTAGGGTTTAGGGTGGAGGGTTTAGGGTTCTAGGGTTTTAGGGTTTAGTGGATTGTAGGGCTCTAGGTGGCTCTGGGCCAGTTTCCTTTCGTTTGAACTGGCAGGGAGCTTGTTCATAACCGTAAGCTCCAAACCCCAACCCTGACCGTAAAACCTATACCCCAAACCCAACCCCTAAACCATGTGCTTTAGTAGCTGACACAAAAAGAAAGTTGTAGGAATAGACAGGAGATTGTATCCCCTAGGTTATATAGGGCTTGATACGGATGTACTGTATTTGTATATGGGGATGTATAGGGGGAATGGATGAGAAAATGTAAGCTGCTGCAGTAATTTCGGGTTTACGGGCTTAAGGCTTTAGAGCCAGTAAGGGGTATTGAAAAGAACATTGAAAGTATTATACCCCAAGCCCTAAACCCTAAACACCAAACCCTAAACATTAAACCCTAAAGACTAAACCCTAAATAATTCGGGCGTTGGGTTTGGGGTTTCTGGAGGGTTGCTTGCAGTGATCCTCCATCTACCCGCAAACCCTCAAAACTCGGAAAGGTTTAGGGTTTAGGAAAACAGCTAAGTGTAAGCCAGGTAATATCCGGTAGCTTCCGTGTACTCGCCTTCGTATAGATAATACTTTGGGTACTGCCCCCCCCTCAGTAACAGTTGGATAATATCTTTCATACAGTCATACATAGCCCTTAATAGGCTCCCAATATAGACTGTTACTGGGTGGGGACAGTACCCAACCTAAACCCTAAACCCTAAACCCCCAATTAATATGGTTCAGGACATACCACTCCAGCTCCTGAATCCCTACACATCCGTATTAACCCCCAGGTTTCAATTTCATGTTGCATTTGATTTTCCATTCGGCTTTCAAGTCCTGAAGCTCTGCCCTTAGCCGAATTAACATTGACTTCCTTTCCACTTGGTCTTCAAAACCTGAAGTCCTGCCCTTAATGAACATTGACTTCCTTTACACTTGGTCTTCAAAACCTGAAGTCCTGCCCTTAATGAACATTGACTTCCTTTCCACCTGGTCTTCAAAACCTGAAGTCCTGCCCTTAACCGAATTGACATTGACTTCCTTTCCACTTGGTTGTTCTACTCCTGAAGCCCTGCCCTTAAACCGAATTAACATTGACTTCCTTTCCACTTGGTCTTCAAAACCTGAAGTCCTGCCCTTAATGAACATTGACTTCCTTTACACTTGGTCTTCAAAACCTGAAGCCCTGCCCTTAACCGAGTTAACATTGACTTCCTTTCCACTTGGTTTTTCTACTCCTGAAGCCCTGCCCTTCACCGAATTAACGTTGACTTCCTTTCCACCTGGCTTTCAACTCCTGGAAGAAGCAGAGTAGGCAGAAACCCGGGGAAGCATCCTAACACCTAAGCCCTAAACCCTTAACCCTACGCCCTAAACCCTAAACCCCAAGGCCCCGCCAAGTAGTCTTAAGCCCTAAACCCTGAGCCCCGAATCCCTTTAGACCCTAAACCTCCAACCAAGTCCCGGGAAGATCGGCTACGCCATTGCCCTCCGCATCCAAACCAGGATAGAATCTGCAATGCTCTCTGGTGAACAGATACAAGGTGTTAAGCCCTAACCTGTTGAGCCAGGCTGGACTTCCGACTGGTCTTCACGCCATTTCATTGATTGGGCCTCCTCAGGCCCCTTGGGGTTCTAGGTTTCTAGGTCTTAGGCTTGATTGGTTGGGGGCTCAGGGCTTAGGGCTGAGCGTTTAGGGTTTAGGGGCTTAGGGCTGAGGGTTTAGGCTTCAGGGTTTAGGGGTTTAGGGCCTAAACCGTCCGCGTTCTAGGGTTTCAGGGTTTCAGTTTGATTTCGGGGGTTCTTGGCTCTCCTTGCGGGGGGGCGCGGCTTAGGGTTTAGCTTGTTAGGGTCTAGGGTCAGATGAGCTACTAAGCTCCTTTTAGGGTTTAGGGTTTCGGGTCTATATAGGGGACTACTATAGGTCTTATTAAGGGGATATTAGGAGCTTAGACTATAGGTCAGACAGGCAAGAAAACGCAATATGATATCGAAACAGGGATTAGGGTTTTATGGACAATGACATGGAAACTAGGGTTAGCCAGGGTTTTGTAAGGGTTTCAGCAAATCAGGACAGGTTAGCATATTAAGGGCATATCAATAAATGTGATCCCCTTATAATGGTAACTCGATTGTAAGTCCCGTATCAGCAACCCAGGTGATGTTGGAGGGCTTAAGGATTTGCAGGGCCGGAGGTTTGCGAATTTCATCTGTGGGATCTTTCCTCTTCCTGGCTTGGTTTAGGGTTTGGGGTTTACAAGGATGAGCATGGTTGTTGCTGTCCTGTAACAGCAACAGTAATCAGAAAAGCAGGGGTAATAGTAACCGTACTAGATACATACCACCAACAATCGCAGTGGGACCCGCAATAGTCATGGTAAGCGTGCTAGCCGCAGAAATTTTGATGAGCCCTCACGGAAGAAGGGAAGGCAGATCGTAAGCCAGATCCGCGTGCAAGGGGGGGGGGGGGCAGACTAGGGTAGTTGTTGCCTTAAAGCCTAAATTTCCTAAAGCCCTAAACCCTAAACTTTAAAGTCCTAAAACCCTAAAACCCCAAACCCTTCAGCACCTAAACCCTAAACCCACATCCGAGTTTTGGTGAAAGGCTCCAGGAATTCTGCTTCCAGGTTGGCATTGTGACTGGGGCGCGTTGGGGCTGATGTCAATTTTCCTGTGGCTGCTAGAGCCCCTATCTCGCACCTCTTGCAGAGGATTGCTATAGGGCTTATCAAGGGGGGATACTAGGAGTTTAGAGTATAGCTCATGTCTGTATGTAGCATGCCTCGCCCAGATTCCAACACATGCGCTGCCCAAAACGCAGGTGCATACAGAGTTTGCGCATACCCTAAACCCTAAACCGCGTGCCTGAAGAAGTGCAATTGGCCCAAAAGTGAAGCACGACATCCACTGCTCTGTAGAATGCATGACAAACCCTCACCCCTAAACCCTCAAGCCTAAACTTGCAACCCTAAACCTTAAACCTTAATCCCTCAACCCTAAACCCAAATCCCTCAACCCTTAACCCAAAATCCCTCAACCCTAAAGCCAAAATCCCTCACCCCTAAACCCCAAACCCCTCAACCCTCAACCCTAAACCCTGAACCCCAAGGCCTAAACCCCAGAAAACTAAAACTAAACCCTCAAGCCTGAACCCTATCGCTCCAACCCAAACCCTAAATCCCACAACCCTAAACCCTAAATCCCACAACCCTAAACCCTAAATAGTAGGGTTTAGGGTTTAGGGTTTCCATTTTTTCCACTATCCCAATATAACCCCAATATCTCCCTGAACCCTAAACCCTAGATA
>CAJNIZ010045968.1:7418-22567 GCA_905231905.1 Symbiodinium pilosum
AGTATCTTATTTGGAGATACTATGGTACCCATTATAGAGTAAGATTCTATCCTCCTTTTGGGGTATAGTATTTTATATAAGGAACATAATCTTACTGGGTTTAACCACCAAAAAAACACTACTCAAATCCCACCTCCTTATATAGCCCTAAGATCCTGAACCCCCCCATGCCTGCAGACGAAACCTTCAGCCCGAAACACCCCCAACAAATGGAAGACGCCCAAACTCCTGAACCCTACTGAAACCTGACAAAGTTCATGAGCTACTGTCAGTATTGGGCTTACCAAGGTATATCATCCCCATATGGATATACTTTCATTTCCCTAAACCCTACACCCTATATCGCGGTTTAGGGTTGAGGGTTTTCAGTTTGAGGTTTGTCAAAGTCGGCAAAATAATGGCCCAATGCGCTTTCAAATTGTCAAAACATGTCTTTATTTTATGTTACCGATTTTGGAGGGTTCCGGCCCCCACACTAAACCCTAAACCCTAAACCCCCAACCCTAGACCCCCAACCCTAAACCCTAAACCCCCAACCCTAAAGCCAAACCCCCAACCCTAAACCCCAAACCCCCAACCCTAAACCCCATTCTTCCCCCTTCCTCAGGCAAAGCCGCTCCCAGCGGCCCGTCCGCGTGGTGTCCTCGGAAGACCGGCCTGTGCCGCTGCACTTTACCTACAGCGAGGCGAGAGCTTGGTTTGGGGGTTTATAAGGATTTGGATTTAGGGTCTGGGATGTTAGGATTTGGGATGTTGGGGTACAGGGTTTGAGATTTAGGGCTTGGGGTTTGGGATGTGGGGGTTTATGGTTTGGGGTACGTGTTTAAGCATTAGGGTTCAGGATTCAGGGTCCTTTACTCAGTACCGGGCGACGTTCTCGAAGAGCGGAGGCGAGCCGCAGAAGCCCGTGGAAGCCAGTGCAGGGCACTGTGTGAAGCGCGAACCGCAGAGGAGCTGAGCCAAAATTGCAACAGAAGCTGGAACTGGAACCGGCCATCACAGACATCAGTAGTGGTAGCGCCTCAGAATCTTTCGACTAAAAGGCTTTTCTTGTCATCATGGGTGGTCGCCTTGCCCGCCCACTGCTTGCTTCGATGCCTTCAAAAGTCCAAGCCTGGCTCCAACAGCTCAAAAACTCACCGAAGGCAAGAAAATCTGAAATGGGTTTCCACTTTCCGGAATGTGTTCCAAAGGCTAAAAAGTAGCTCCGACAAGCCAACTCTGGCTCCTAAGCTCCAAACACCCCAAAGTTGGCTCCCCAAGCTCAAAATTTGGCCCCCAAGCTCCAGAATTTTGTTCGTGAACTCCAAAACCGATGCGCTTTGCCTATGGCGAAGCCGGGGGTTGGTTTCGGTTTTGGGGCTTATATGCGCCATAATCTAAACTCCTTCTTGGTGGGGTTATAGGGGGTTTAGGGCTTAGGGTTCAGGGTTTAGGGCTTAGGGCTTAGGGTTTAGGGTTATAGTCTAAACTCCTTATAGGAGGGGTTATATAGGGGATTATATAGGGAACTACTATAGGGGTTCTTAAGGGGGATACTAGGAGTTTAGACTATGGCTCCTATGAAAGTTTAGGATTCGGGTGTTGGGCTGAAGGTTCTGCATCTCAAGCCCAGGGATGCAGGTTTGGGAAAGTTTGGGATGAGGGTTTAGGGCTTGGGGCAGGTAATGTTGGGATAAAATTAGGGTAATATGGGCTTATATAGGGATAATGGACAAGAAAATGGAAACTACCATATTTGGGGTTATGTAGAGTTTCGCAGGGGCTTAAGATTCTGCATCTTAAGTCCCAGGATTCGCTTGTTGAGCTGCTTATTCCAACGACGAACGGACATAATATATCCACCTGCCCATTTAGCTCCACATTTTGAAAGAACATTTAACATGGTCTCAGGGTTTCACAAAGCACGACCTTGAGCGCGAGGGTATGTAATAAAAAGTTGCACAAACTGCAGTTGGAATAGTAGCTCCGAATTGTTTGCGTAGAAATAGGGCGTTAAGGATTCAGGGAACTTAGGGTTTAAGGTTTGAGGGTTGGTCAAAGGGAGTAATCTGCAGTAGGCTTGTGGTGTAAAGCTTGCAGTTGAAGTGAAATCGTCTCAGATCAAGCTTCCCCATCCTAAAGCCCCAAACCCCTAAGCACTAAAGCCCGCAAATCTCCATCCTTTCCCTAGGGATCCATGTATACAAATAATACCTAAACCCTGAACCCTAAATCCCTACACCCTAACCTAAACCCTGTGCGCTGGGCTATTTGGGATCCCTAGGGTTTGAGAAAAGCCTAGAGGCCTCTGTCGCTTCCTCAGTCGCGGAACTGATTGGCTCCCAGCAATTCCCGGTCTACATCGCACCTTGGCGGCCTCCTTCATAGCTGTCCTGAAAACAAGATCGGATCTGGTTTGTTGACGGCTCCACGTTGGATATGGCATATAGTTGGGATCGGGGGGAACCATTCCCCCACTTATAGATTTTGCCCAGTAAGAATCACGATAGCATATTCTTGCATTCCCAGTCCCTAAGGGTCCAAGGACCCAAATAGTAGGGCTTTGGGGCCCAAATACCATCAATATTAATGGTATTTGGGCGCTAAAACCCTATTATTTGGGTCCTTGGACCCTTAGGGAGTAGTAAGGTTGGTGGGCTTCTGGCTGCAGGAGTTGAGGGATGACCTGAGGGTTGAGGGGAGGGCTCTTGGGGCGCCTTCATCCAGACACGAACACTTCGCTCCCCTTAGGATATTGGAAAAGAAAATGGAAACTATCATTATATAGGGGTAATATAGGGCAAAATCCCACCATTGAGCAAACACCAGGTACCTTTCCAGGGAATGATGGCAGGGCTGCCCCAGAAAGCATGCCCAGAGTCCCCTCCCCCTAACATTACCAACCCCCCCCCCCCTCGCCTAATAGTAAATGCTCCCATTGTGTGGTATATTAAGATATATTGAGAGTATATGATATTAGGGGGTTGGGAGGGGGGTTAATAGTTAGGTGGAGGGGATTAGGGTTCTCCGACCGCAAGCCCAGGCCTTTGAGTCAGTCCAGAAACCTTAGAGCCGGCCAGAACACCAAGCCTTTCTTATCCCTAGACCCATAGGGATAATGTAGGGATTATATAGGGGTTATATAGGGATACTATAGGGCTTATACAAGGATTACATGTAGGGGTTATTTGGGGGTTATACAGGGATAATATGGGGATTATGTAGACCCAGTGGTCAGCAGGGAACGACGGCATGGAAGGGAGCATGGAAACAATTATTTTTCTACGGGTTATCCACAGGGCTCAACTCTTTATTCCCTATTGGCCACCAGCAAGACAGGACTCGCCAGCCGTCAAAGCTGAATCTTAAACCCTGAGCCTCAATCCCTAAAACTCCATCTAGGAATCGGGAGTACTGCCCTCAACCCTAGTCACTAAACCCTAAATCCCTAAACCCAAACCCCTAAACCCTGATCCCTAAACCCTTAACCCCTAAATCCCTACATCCCAAAAGAAGGGAGGCAAGCCTAAGGTGCACTTCTCTCAGCGGGAGGCTCTACGCACTGCCAGGGAGATGGCGGATGCCCAGGCTGGTGGGCTCAGGGTTAGGTTTCAAGCTGTTTAGGGTTTAGGGTTTAGGGTTTAGGGTAGCCTGAGTCCTAAAGGTCCTAACGCTACAATCCCTCCTCCTTGAATCCTTGAAGCCCATGACGAATGGGTACTTGCCCATAGAACTTCTACACCATTCCTGCAAGGTACCAGCTTTTCAAGTCAAACCCTAAGCACGTCCTAAACCCATAAGTCCCATAAGTCTTATAGACCCTGAATCCTGAACCCTAAATCCTAAATCCTAATTTCTAAGCCCTAAATCCAAAACCCTAAATCCTTAAACCCTTAGCCCCGGAGGCCCAGGTTGGACCTATGGCCCCTAATCTGGGTTCTAGGGAACCCTTAAAGGGACCCCTACTGTTGAGAAACCCTAAACCCTATATGACTCTATACGCCCTATAAAACTCCTACATCCCCATATCTAGATTATATATATATATATATATGTATCGGTTATTTTGCGAAGCAGAATAGGGGTCGGGGAATTCTAGGGGCAACTAACGGTATCGAAGGAGTGGGTTCTGGGGGCTACCGGTATGAGAAGCGATTTTAGAGGGACGACCGATTTTTTGGATTTTAGGCTGGATTCTAAGTCCTGGGCTTGTGCCAGGGCAAGCGCGTAGGCCTTTTGAGCTAGAAACGAAGCAGTGATATACAGTCACTGTATCAGGGGTTCGGGGCGTCAGCAGATTTGCGGGTGGGCTTCAACTTCCACAAATTTAGGGTTTATAAGGGTTAGCCTGCAGTTTCTGGGCAGAACCTCATTTTTCAATACCCGCGAACATCCCAGTAGGCCTGAGATCATACACCCTAAGCCCTGAACTGAAACATTAGACCATGTACCCTGAAGCCTAAGACCCCAACACACTAAGCCCTAATCTGTGAACCCTCCTGGCGAATGTGGGGCAACCTAAACTCTTTGCACACTTGCGCTTGTGAGTGCAGGCGCCAGCCAATGCTATGCTCTGGCCCTAGACAATACCAGCTTTTCACACCCGAAGCGCTGAAGTTATCCCTAATGAGGCGTGGGCTTGGGTCGTAATAGCGATCACAAGGGATCATGGGAATTCATTTAGCCAGGGTTCTACGGTTGATGGACGAAATCCTGCATGACTCTATCTACCTAATCTGTGTGCTATGCTAACACCCAGAGTCATGCACGATTTTGTCCATCAACAGACTGGAGTTTCTATTTCTCTTCTATCATCCCTATATTACCTCTATACCACCCTAACATAACCCTAGTATAACCCTAACACTACCCAAATATAACCTGCTATACCGCTCTTTGAAGCTGCCTGAAGGCGGTGGATGGCCGCAGGGTGCTGGCTGCTGCCCTGGAGCAAGATGGGAGACAGGAGGCCCACACGTTGTAGAGTTTAGAGTTTTGGGTCCAGGGTCTAGGGTGTAGGGCTTAGGGTTTAGGAGTTTGGGGTGCATTGTTTAGGGTTTTAGGCTTTTCATGGTTTGGGGTGTCTAGGGTAGTAACAGTACTTGCAGTAGTAATAGAAATATGTAATAGCAACCGCAATGGCAGTCACAGAAGTGACGTTTGTAATAGGAATAGATAGTAATTGTAGTCGTCATAGTACTAGTATTAAGGTTTGGGCTGGATTTGAAACGTTACTAGTCTAGCTTGTACGCGTGGGATCCATGGGGCCCTAAGTCCTAAGTCTGCTGAAGAATCCAATGCCTTTGCCTTCAAGTAAACAATGCCTGCATTGAGTTCCTTGGAGCTCTCGGGTAAGGCATCAAGAGCAAGTGCTTCATTTCTTCAGCGATGTCTCCATCTCTCTGAGCGAGCGGGCTTGTTGAACAATGTGCCCCTGCAACGAATAATGGCCAATGCGCGGGGGCTCCCTAATAATAGCCACGCGTCCCACCAACCTGTGATTTGGGCAAGTCCGCATCTCAAACTCTGACAGGCTCTCGCAGGTCCTCTAACTGCACAAGCCCTAACCCGTGAGCAGGAGGTGCGGACAATTCAGTGGCCAACATAGCCACACAACCTGTGCTGTTCTCGTTCTGCCCCAAAAAGTTACCATCGGCATCCAAGTTCATGGAAGGACGCAGCGCAGAGCAATTTTTAAACCCCAAACCTTACATCCTAGACTTTAATTCCTGGACCCTAAATCCCAGACTCCAAACCCTAAAGTCCTAAACACTACACTGCATGCGAGAGCAGCTTTTGGCTTGGGCTTCATTCCGCGCGAAGTGAACTGCCACCATTACAAGGGTCATCCTGAACGACGGTGGTTGCACCACGCGCTACATGCTTAGGGCTCAGGGTTTATGGTTTAACGGCTTAAAGGTTTCTAAGGGTTCATAGAGGTTATAGGGTTCGTAGGGCTTATAGGGCCTATAAGGTTTGGGGTTCTCACGGCTCTGAAATCCTAGATCTCGATAGCCCTAAACCGGTAAGACTGGACGCGGAACAGCTGGGTCAAGATTGGATATAGTGTAGTAAAGGATGTACACCCTGCTTGGGGCTTGGATTTTCGGGTTTCGGCTTCAAGGATTTTGTAGAAAACTCAGCAGGGAACAGGAGGGCAAAGGTATCCAAATCAATCTGATTGTTACACTCACTGTGAACATCTTTCATTGTTCTTTCCAATATTTATATTACAAGCCCTAGCAATATGGAGGTTTCCCAAAATTGGGGTACCATTTTGGGGGTCCCCATAATAAGGACTATGGTATTTTGGGGGTCTATGTTGGGGTCCCCTTATTTTGGGAAACTACCCTAAACCCTAAACCCTAAACATTATGGAAACCCCAAAAAAAGTCTCTGGAAGGCCCTGCGCCGCGCCGTGGACGCCGCGAGCTTCGCATCGCCCTTCGGAGCGGAGCTCAGGGAGCTGCTGCTGCCGGGGGCCCGGGAAGTGTGATGTAGGGGTTAGGGTTTAGGGTTTAGGGCTTCGGGGTTAGGGTTTAGGGCTTAGGGTTTAGAGTTTAGCGCTCAGGGTTTAGGGGTTAGGGTTTAGGGCTTAGGGTTTAGGGCCTAGGGTTTAGGGCTTAGGGTTCCAAACGAAACAACCAAGTTGATATTTTAGGTGAACCCCTCACCCTGTAATAGTGCTGAAATAGGAATATAAGAGAGCCCTGATATAATCGGCATTATCCCTTACAGTCACTTTTACTGGGTGGGGGGGGGTCCACCTAATGTAGGGGCCTAGTGGCTTAGGGTGTAGAGTTAAGAGTGTAGGGTTTAGGGTTCAGACATTGTTAAGGCTTCGGGTTACTCATTTCATACAGGGTTACATAGGGTTTAGGGATATGTCACATAAGACTTATGTAGGGATTCTGTGGGGATATTTTCACAAGAGCGTAGAAACTGGTGAAAACTGGAAGGTTGTTAGTTCAAAAAGGGATCTTAGGCTCATAAAGAATGATAACCAACTTCAATTTAATTAGTAATGACTTAGGTTTCTGCGTCAGAGTTTTGAGGGTTCAGGGGTTCAGGAGTTTTGGGGGCCTTTAGAGGTTTGCTTTAGCGGCAGCCGCAACCTTTGAAAATACACACGTCGTCAAGGAAGTGAGACAAAAGCTTCGGGAATTCGTTCGTGTTTGTGGTACTAGACATGGGCTCAGGTTTAGTGCTGAAGTGTTTAGGAGGGTCAGGAGTAGAATGAGTGCAAGGCATCCCGTTTCTTCCTGAGGTAATCCTGACAATGTTGAGATGAGGGAGATTTGGGTTAAGTGTTTTGTTGAGTGGATTTGCGGGTGTAGTGTTTAGGCAAGGCCTTCATAGATTAGGGTGTTTATGGATGCAAATTTAGGCGACCAAGCAGATTGACATGGGTTCGTTCCTGTCTCTGACCTCCTCTTGAAGTGTAGAGTGAGGAACCAGTAGGCGGAAACCTTATAGACCCTGATGATGGTCCTGTATTTTGTTCTCAAACATTCGCCAAGACAAAATACTGTAAGATAGGCTTGTCTGTGAGGAGGTCTATAGTTGGACACTTTTGGCATGGCAGGACGGAAGGGGCTGGGGTCTAGGCCTTCAAATGCCAGCATTTCTGATGCTGCTGTTGCTTCTTCGGCCCTACGATTTGGAGTCACCTTGCTCAAGGTCCTGAGGGATAGGGAGAATTCAATCCCAAGCCCTATCTTCCTAGATTTCCTGCTAAGAACCAGTAAGAAGGAGTATCCCCTGATGCTGTTCCTGATCCTCAAGGCACTCCCCCAGTCTTCCTTTGACATCAGTAAATAAAAGGGTGTCAGAAGGGTTATATAGGGATTATACTGGGATGATGGAAAACAAAATGGAAACTACTATTTAGGGTTTAGGGTTTAGGCGACACCTCGAGGAAAGGTGTTGGAGTTCACCACGCCGGGCTGCTGCCTCGATACCGGTCCCAACCTCAGGGCGTTTCAGGTCCAAGGTAAAGAAAACCAAGGTTCGGAATGAAAAGAACATGGGAATGATTGCAGGGACTTGTTTCTAGGCAGGGGATTTTGAACCATGGTGAATCACATGTGGAAAGCCCAAGTTATGAACGGGCAACATGCTTTAGTCCCTTGTAACAGCCACGCTGAGAGAGAAGACGACTGTTTCGTAATATGCCTACCTTGTTCAGGCCAAGCAGTGGTTTGGGGGACTAGGGCTCGCAAGGGGGTTGTTTCCCGCGAAGGTTGGAGATGGAGTAGATCATTGTATGTGAAGGTGTGCCCAAAAGTTCTTCGTGCATAGAGTGTCCTACATGGAGCCTTGACGAAGAGGAATTGGTTTGCGACGGGCTATGCAGCTTGTGGATTGCATTCGAGACATGGCTAAGATCTTTGTGCTGGGATGCGCTTGCGGTCCGCGCTTAAGGATCGTCCTATGAAGCATCCTCAATGTGGTCGGATTTAGCGGGCGTAGTCCTTGATTACTTGATAAAGCAGTAAGAGCTGACACAAGGTTTTTGGGGTAGGGTTACCGCTTTGCCCGCCGCTGCGCTTTTGATAGAGGAAAGGCGACATGTTCAGCTGGCGCTGAGAAAAGTTAAACTTGTTACTAGGCTTGAAACCCTAAGTTTTGAACCCTAAACCATAACAGCGTGTTTTTCCAGGTCAGGTATGGAAGTCTATTCGCGCTCACGGCACTTTGCGCATAGATGGGTCTGAACCTTCGACGTCCGCAACTCTGCGCCGGGGACCCCTCCACGCTTAGAACTCTAAAGCCCTGAAGCTTCCCACAGCTTTGGCTTGCGCTCCCGGTCTGCAGACCCGAAACCTTGCAACCCAAAATCCCACAAGCCTTGAACCACTAAGCTGAAACTCTGGACCCTCAGCCGTAAGCCTCTGAACCCTACAGCCCCAAATGGTGGAATAATTATCCCAGAAATTGGAGGGCAGTTGTAGTCCGCCTTAAGTAGATAGAATCTTGGGTATATAGAGATCTTATTCTAACATACCTGAAGCCATATTCTACCTACTAAGGGGGGACTCTAATCTGGAAACTGCCAACTCGTTGAGCGCCCCCCAATCCCATCACCATGGTGCTCAGGCGCCTTGTTGAACAGCTCTCGCAGGCTTTGCCCTGTGTAGTGAGGAAATGGGAGTTTCCCAAAATTAGGGGTACCCTTTTAGGTATCCCTATGGACTATATCATTTTGTGGACAGTATTGGGATATATAGAGGAACCGCCAAATGAGGAGGGTCTGGGGGTTTGGGGTCTTGATGGTCTTTCGGCTCTCAAACATGGGACCTTGTTGCAGCTGGCTTGGTGCAAGGCTCTGTTTACCCCTTAGGCTGGGTCCCCGTGACAGGTTGCAAGGGTTGATTATGGCCATAGCTCTTCACAGCACAGCAGTTCTCAGTTTCGACCGTTTGAACAGTAAACCTGCGCTGGTATGCCTGCAAGCGTTCTGGATTAGGGCTCAGATTTTTAATTTTTGGGTTCAGGGTTCTAAGGTTCCAGGACTTGCCAAAATGGGTGATCATTAGGATAATTTCCCAGTAATCGATGAAGAATCAAATGGAAAAGAACAGGGAAAATTCAATGCAAACCGACTATATATAGGTTTACATAGCGATCCAGGATTGTTGAAATTGGGTCCCTCATCAGAATGAACAACTCCCCTTATGAAATTCGGTAGAAACCCAAGGATCTCTTATATTCATTATCTCCTTGCAAGGCACCCCTATTTGGAGAAAGCCCAGAAGCTCTACCCTTAACGTCGGGGCATACCGCCCTCATTCCTAGATCCTAGCCATGCACCCTACACGGCTAAACCCGCACAGCCGGAATCTTAACACCCAAACCCCGAATTTAGGACTTTAGGGGGTTGAAGGTTTAGGGTCTAGGGGTTTAGGGTTTAGACTGCTACAACTACTATCTCCCAAATCCCAAGTCTTGAGTCACTGAGTGGGGCCCTTACAGAAGCACTTTTGTGAGTAAAGTTTCATCCCAAGCCTCTTCATGCTTAACCCCGAACACCGGTAGGTTTGACAAAGATTTGTTTTTGACCCTTACCCTGGGGCTCTAAATATATAAATAATACCGACATGGGGCCCTAAACCAAACCTTATAAATCGTACCTACATGGAGTCTTAGGGTTAAACATAAGCTCCATAAAGCCGTAAATCAATTGATGTCTATGGGGCTTTCAAACCTACCGTAGTGAACCCCTACAACCCCCCAGACCTTCATTCCTAAATTATAGGCCCTAAACCCAAACCCACAAACCTTCAACCTTCAAACTAGAAATCCTAAACCCCTAAACCATAAAACCTGGTAACGGCGTGACTCGCGACCGCACAGCCACAGCGCATGTGTGTTCAAGGTGCTGGAATGGAACATGTAGGTTTTTGCAAGGTTTTTGCAGGCATCACATCTGGAATGGCCAAAAGGCAATGCTCAAGAATACTGCTTTTGCCACTGCATCCACTTCCGAATGGTAGAAAACATTGACAGGCGTGTGGGATTCAGACACCAGTACAAAGTGTGCTCCAAGCAGAAATGTTTTCAAATTATGTGGTTGGCCTTCTTCGCAAGAGTTCCCAAAGCCTTCCACAGGCCTGGGCGGTTATTACGGCGCCACTAAAACCGCTCCAGGTATGTCCAACAAACGTCAAGGCATTGGGTTCCTGTGCTCTTGCTCTCGCACACGGAAACAAGCCAGAAGCAGTGCAAGCTAGCCCCAACCTCTGCAAGCGAAAATCGAAGCAGATTGTGCAATCTGCCGACGCGTGCTCGGCAACTCCCACAGTTCCATTGTGGGAAAAGACTTGCTCTGAAGACGGTTGCCCGAATCGTTTGAGCCGTTGGGCAGTCCTCCTACCTCAAGACGCCCGCCAAGTAGCACCGTGTGTTTGACAAGAAAAAGATGCGCTCAGAAGCAAGCCTGTTGCAGGTACTGTCCTGGAAAACGTAAGACACCGACGAAATTATCCTTTCCCCACCCTCCCCCCCACCCAAAGTATAAGTGCCCTGCGAATCTCAAAAACTCAAAAGGCCTTGCGGTCATGGGGAACGCCGTTAGCTGAAACTTGCAGTAACGGAGGCTTCATTGCTGGTCTTGGTCTGCGGTACAGATACCCTTGGTGTGGGTGTTTGCCTGAGAAATGTGTTGTCTTTGGGTTGAGGAATTCGGATTTTAGAGCTTCAGGGTTCAGGGTTTAGGGTATAGGATGTTAGAGCTTTAGGGTCCAGGGTCGAGGTTTTGAGCGTTAGGTTTTGGAGTTTAGGAGTCTTAGGGTTCAGGGCTTTTTAGGGTTTAAGGTCTCAGGGTATAGGGTTTTAGGGTTTAGGGAATGGGGTGTCGTTCCGGCTTTTAGGGTTCCCAGCCTTAGGTTATGAAGTTTCAGGTTTGACGTTAAGGTCCCAAGGATTTATAATTGAAATCGAAACCGGTATTATACAGGGGGTTGTAGGGAATCCAAGGTCTCAGGGGCCCTGTCATCCCCATGACTGAAGAACCACAAACCTTCCGCCACCGGAGTTGCGTAGCTCCAAATGAGGTAAACCTAGATGGCAGGCAGCACTTAAGACATCAGGGCAGATTTGGGAAGCCGATTTCTGTGCAAGCTTCTACTTTTTTGGGTCTGCTGGCAGCATAGTCCTGCGCATATGACATCAATGACGCAAGCTCGTTCTGCGACCGGGTCGGGCATTTCAGTTGCCGGCGCCACGAGCTGAAATTGCCGCCTAGTGTCAGACCTCAAAACCCAAATAATAGCTCCTTGCACATTGCCCATTGCATTTTCCTCATCAATCCTACCTTGGAGTTTCAGTCACAAAGCGTGGCGCAACGGCTTTTCCTGCCGTTATTTCTACGCAAGCGGGCGTTCGCCCCTGAATGGCAGCCAGTTCCAAGGGTTTGCAGTGTTTGCAGCTGAGGTGTCAACGTCCCGATCCGGAGCGTGCTTTTCACCAGGCCCGTCCGAAAGTTGCGCAGGTGGAGATTTCAGAGTATGTTTCGCTTTGCTTAGAGTGTGTTGAAAATTGCGGCATCCAGATCCTGCACCTTGCTTGCATTTAAAGGTAGGTCTACAAGAAGGGGTACCGCCAGCTCTTGTCTGGATCAGGGGGGCGGACAACCCTATCACTTTGTGTTAGACTACCGGGGTCTAGTTCTTTCACCCATCGGCCATGCGTGGCCCCTCTCCCAGCAATCATCGACGGTGGGTGCAGCGCTTGGATTTTCATAATGCTGACTCTGAAGCATGTTGAGCACAAGTGCAAAAGCTCCCAACCTTGAAACGGAAAGACCTGACTGCTAGGTTGCGGAATGAGAAAAAACAGACATCTTGCGCCTTTTTTGAGCTCCAGTGCAACTATAGCCACAAAAGTCCTGATTGTCTTACAGTTTACAAAGCTGATGGGCACAACCACTGGCGTTGAGACATTTGAAATCTCACGTCAGGCTGACCAATCTGGAACCCATCAAAATTCAATTTATATGACCCCTATATATACACATATATACATATCTGTATATATATATATATGTAGAGGTGCATCTCTTAGATATCCCAAAATAATCCAATTCAATCACCATGTCCCTTGATCTGCTCAAGCCAAAATGTCGAGGAAGGCCGGCTACTCGACAAGATCAACAAAATTCCGCTTTGCATTTTGCAAGCATCAGAGACCAGTCTAGGACACATAAGGGGTTTAGGTTGCGACAACAGCAGCGAATTTGATGACATCACCAAGCCTGAGCCATCAAGATTCAAAAAGCAGAAAACGAGTCTGAAGCTTCAGCCGGTAACCCGCAAAGCTTGAATATTGGACGTGAGAGCCTAGATCTGGAACCCTAATCTTTGAACCTTTCTCCCACTGTAGATCCTCTAAGAATCCTCGCGACGCCTGCAGAATCCCTGGCGGACCCAAAATAATCCGTACTACCTCTAGCATGATGTGGTATAACCCTCTTTGGAGTTTCAGATACCCCTATCGAGCGTTTCGCATCATGGCTGCGGGTGGCTTCTGAATCGCAAACATGGTGGTACCCTGCGATGTGCAGCTGCTGGTGCTCACATCCTTCCTGGTTCAGGCAAGTTAGTTTGGTGCATAGCTGGAAAGATGGTCCCGTCACCACATACCACCCTGAATTAAAGAATCATAGCAGCGTGCCTGCCAAAACCTTTCCAGCAGTGTAGCTTTGAGCGTGGGACTTGCACAGTCTGTAGTTTTGGGAGATTTCCGTGGAGGGGTATGTCAAAATTGTGAGGGGTCTGCTAAGGGGTCCTCATAACACTCCTGGCATTCGGGGGAGATGGGGGCTTGCCCAACTGCTACACTTTATGAGCTAAGTTTTTGCCCTTTCCTTGCTGGTGCTAAAAAAAGAGAGGGTGCATAGAATTACTCCCGGCAAGCTCCCCGTAGACACTCGTTATGGTACCTTCATTCCCTCCGCCACTCCCCAAGCACCAATGACTGTCAGCCCCAGGCCCTCATCCCCGTGTGAAGTTGCCTGCCCATGCTAGACACGCCAAACCCACACCCCTAACCCTTATCCTATGCATTATGCCGCTACATAACTCTGTACATCCCTTCAAAAGGGGCCCTTCCTTTTAGTCCCAAACCCCAAACCCTTCAAACGGGCCCTTGATCCGAGTAAAGTAGGCAAACTGCCTTGGACTCAAGTTTGGCTTCGGCCAGCTTTTCGCAGCGCTGAAGGTACCAGGGATTGATTGGCAAAAGTCGATGGGTGTAAACCGGGTTAGGGTCTAGGAGGCTCCAAGTAGCCAATGATAAGGGCTTCAGGTCTCAAATAGTATAACCTGCATTATTTGTGTACCTAAAACGGTACTTGGACCCTTAGGGGATCTGTTTAGGAAGAAGTGTGGTGGCTGCAACGGGTTGAACTTGGCCATTTAAGGATAGAGAAAGAAGGGTTTTATTGGTTGAGTGATCAAGGGTAGAATTGGTGCAAGAACGAGCCCTGTTAAATCCTTCGCTTTCCAGGCTTAGAACTTATTTCTCGCCTTGAGACTGTTTTGGTTCATGTTGTAAGTGTAAAGTTTGAGCATTCAGTTAACTCCAAGTAAGAACGCACTTGGAACCCTAAACCCTAAACCCTAAACCCTAACCCCTAAACCCTAACCCCTAAACCCTTCCCTTATTGAAAGCCCTGAAGGCGCAGACCGGTGAGTCTGCGGGTAGTCTGGCGTTGATTGGCTCCCTACGGGACTTCATCTTTCACCTGACCCAGTCACTTGGCTCGAGCTTGAGGGTTTGGGGGGTTTAGGGCCTGTTATGTAGGGCTTATATTGGGATAATGGAAAAGAAAATGGAAACTACTATTTAGGGGTTTAGGGTTTTGTGGTTTAGAGGTTCAGGGTTAGAATGATTAGAATCTTGGGCTGTAAGGTTGTGGGTGTCCGGGCTCATGGTTCAGGATTTTAGGTTGAAGGTCACTCAAAAAGTATTGTTGACAAGCACCTCGTGAATTTTGAATGGAGAGTACAAGCAGGCAAACCATTAAACCGAAACCCTAAACCCTTTATAAATAGTATTCTCCATTTTATTTTCCATTATCCCATTATTACCTCCGACCGTCGTTCGTTGTTGCCTGAAGATGGCAGCATCAAACTGGCATGTGATCTCCCAATCCACTCTACAACATGCCTACCAAATGATGCCTCACCACTTGCCCCATGACGATGAATCCTACACCCAGAACCCTAAAGCCACTTATCCCTGGACCCTCTATAGTAGTTTCCATTTTCTTTTCCACTCTCCCCCCAAAACCTGGACCTAACAGCTCCAAAGCCTAAAAGCCCCAGCCCCTTAACCCCCAACCCTCAACCGTGAACTCCCCAATGAATCAATCACTTGACCCTAAACTGCCCTTAGAGGATCCTTGCCGGTTTCGCCGTCCGCAAGTTGGGTTATGTGCCTCGGCTATTTGCTGGTATAGTTCTGTGTACGCAAAATTATGAAACAGTAGATGTAGTGGTAATGGTGGTAGTAGTAGTAGCAGTAGCAGTAGCAGTAGCAGTAGCAGTAGCAGTAGGAGTAGTAGTAGTAGTAGTAGTAGTAGTAGTAGTAGTAGTAGTAGATAAGAGGACCCTAGTATGATCACAACTATACCTTAGAGTCACTTTGATTGGGTGGGGTTCCGG
>CAJNIZ010045968.1:22667-35588 GCA_905231905.1 Symbiodinium pilosum
CAGTAGCAGTAGCAGTAGCAGTAGCAGTAGTAGTAGTAGTAGTAGTAGTAGTAGCAGTCGCAGTAGCAGTAGCAGTAGCAGTAGCAGTAGCAGTAGTAGTAGTAGTAGTAGTAGTAGTAGTAGTCGTGGCGGCGGCGGGGGCGGCGGCGGAAGCGGCAGGAGCAGCGGCAGGAGGAGGAATAGACGTAGAAGTGGTAGTCCTTGACATGGTGTTGGTAGTCGTCGTCATTGTTAGACGAAGAGGAGGTAGCAGAAGTAGAAATCTCTGACAAACCGTGCTCATACTTGTTATGCTATACCCCAAAACCCTATTCTATTGATTCAGGCCCTACATGATGCTTCCTCCGAACCTAGAACCCTCCCCTTAACAGGGATCATAATGGATCCTTAGTTTTTAGGCCCTTAAAAGGAGGGGGTTTATTATTCATGGGTCTACATTAGCTTCAGCAGCCCAGGTGCGGATGATGGCGGCAGGCATGCTCTCCCTGGTGGCCAGCCTGCTTCTGGACAGTGGCTTGGGCCAAACAGATTGCGGAGTGAAACGCCCAGGGTTTGGGGTTTAGGGTTTAGGGCCTAGGATTTAGGGTTCAGGGTTTAGGGCTTAGGGCTAAGGATTTAGGGTTTGGGGCTTAGGATCTAGGATTCAAGGTTTAGGGTGTGGGATGAAATCGGACAGACCCGTTGAGAAGGACCCTCAGAAGGGAATAATATAGGAACCCAGGAGTTTCTTACGTGAATTGTCGTGCCTGGCAGCCGTGGGAATCGATTGACAAGCATTGAGATTCTTGAGATTCTTCATAGGTACCTAAAGGGAACCTCATAAATGAAGGGGTTGGGGTTTATTCAACAGAGTCTACATTAGCAATGGCGGATTAGGACATAACCCTGAACACGTCAGGGGTATCCAGCTTTTGATGAGTGGTTTCTGAGCATGCAGTCAGCTGTTCTAGTGACTGACCAACAGCAATGGCAAGATGGTGGCTGGTACTTCGACGGAGAGTAGCAGCTTTGATGCTGATAGTGCAACTAGCAGAAGCAGGACCTGAGGCGCTGTAACATCACCGGGCAAGTTAGGCCTGACAGCAATCCTGATACTTTGGCCATGTTCCGGGGTGCTCTCAGGATTTGGGAGGTCTTCAGCTGCACATGCCCATCCTCTTTTTGGTGTCGTAACAGCAGTCAGGCTAGGTATGGCCTCGTCATGCTTGGTGACTTGCTGAATTCTATTGTCGACAACTTGCGCGGATTGCTCCAGTGACAGTGTGAGGTGCGGGGCTAACTCTCTCTCTCTCTCTCTTCACCATCCCTTTCCCATCCAGCTCTTCGATGCCGGATAGACAGCACCAGGCTCCCCATTTTCATTACTTAGGCACCTCCATTCTCTCCCGATGCTCCCGCAGGCAGACACGCTGTCAGGCCCAAAATCCAATAATGAGCGGGTGCTTAGGGTCATGCGCCTCTTTGCTTAAACTTAATGTGTATGTGATTAGTTGTCACAGTTCTGGAGCCCCTTGGGTACATACACCCTCAGGGTGTCACAACCCTTTTGATAAGGACCCTGAAGCAAGGACCCAAAACATAGAGAAGCGCCCCAAACCACAACGCCCCAACTCTCCCCATCAACAGGCATTGCGCCCGGGACGCGGTGGCTCTTCATCTCTTACAGCCTCCTCTCTGGGATCTCTTTATCCATGCTCATGACCCCAGCGACTGGGATAGCGTTCGGGGGTGGGTGGAATGAAGATTTCGGATATCCCAGATTCTCAGATGTATTGCTGAACAATAAATGATGTCTGCATAATGCTTATTGCACTCTCGTAGACATTGATATGGATGAGACTAGCATCCCTGACAAGATATGAGAAGCATTCCTGATTTAACAATGGTAAGTTAATTGTATTGTTATAAAATGCTCGTAATATTACCACTAGTATGTATACTAGTAATAGTAATTTTTGTTGGAATAACGGGCAACAAGAGAAGAGAGAGCGGCGCCGTTAGGAGCAGCCATGATTGTAACGACCTCACCTGGCCTCCCCGCATGCTACATATGAGAGTATTGACTAGACTCCTTAGATCTGATTATGTAGGGGGTTATATAGGGGAGTAGTAAACGGCTTATTATGGGGGATACTTGGAGTTTAGACTATAGCTCATATGAGAGTACTGGCAATTGACTCAAATTTGCCCCAACTTACACTGAGCGGTTTTGAAGGGAGCCCCTGTAATCAGCATGCATTATTATGTATGTATAGGTCAGTACATCTAGATGTTGTGTATAGAAATATCTATCGATGTATATTTGGGCCTATTTATACCACGGATCCCGCAAGACGAGAGTTGAGGCCATCGCGGTGCTTTATGAACATCTCCGCGGCAATCAGCTGGCCATTGCTGTGCATCTTGCATCCTCAGGCTCGGGGCTGGGGTTTAGGGTTTAAGGTTTCAGGGTTTAGGGTGTAGGGTTTAATAGGCTCAGTATTCAGGGTTAAGATTTAGGGCCAGTTTAGGGTTTAGGTTCCGGATTCAGGATTCAGGGTTTAGGTTCAGGATTCAGGGTTTAGGGTTTAGGTTTGGGGTTTAGATTCAGGGTTCAGGGTTTTGGTTTCGGGGTTTAGGGTTGAGGGCTTAGATTTTAGGATTGCTTGAGTTTCAGGCTGGCATAGCACTGAATCCCTCGTTACTCGCGGGTTCTTAGTAGCGAATGAAGGAATGGACAAAAAATGGAGACTAGAGTATTACCCCATTCCAAAATGACATTTTCCCAGAATAGGGGACCCCAACAGAGAACCACCCCTAACAAACGACAGTTCTTGTAATAGGGAACCGCTAATCTTGGGAAACCCCAAACATCACAGGGCTTAGGGTGTGTAGTCCGGGTTTAGGGTTTAGGGTTCCCGGCAATCTCTCTAAGTCAAAGCATGCGAGGCCTAAGCCTTTGGAAGCTATTACCCTAATGGTCCAAGGACGCAAATTAATAGGGTTCTAGGGCCCAAATACTGTCATATTACTGGTTTTTGGGCCCTAAAACCCCATTATTTGGGTCCTTGGACCGTTAGGGTTATATTCTCGTGGGGTAGCCTTCGGGAATACAAGAAGTACGCTAAGAAGACACTGACGTCTTGCATTGTCTAGCCTCAGTTTGGCTTTTGTTTGTATACTGGGGTGCCAGGGCGGTGTGCAGGATGTCGGGAAGTTGTGGACCCCTGGCCCTTCAATCCCGCCGTCCACCTTAAACCCTAAATCTTAATCGCACCCCTGAGTTCCAATCCCTGCACACTAAACTCTAGACCCTAAACCCGAAACTTCAACCCAGAAAACGGTCCAATACAAAAGAAAGTCAACCCGGCACCAATTCAAAGCTTTGACCCGTCAGCCTAAATCCCAAACCCGAACACGGAACCTTCTAGAAGGGAATGGAGGAACGGATGCCTATAGCAGTCCCTACATAACATGTAAAAAATACATCTTTTCCCTTGCTTTTTTATTGCTTACAACCTCTAAGCCCTAAAGCCTAAGCCCTTCAATCATATACCCTGATCCCTTAATCCTAAACCCTATTGTATGGTGGTTTTCATGTTCTTTATTGTCTACTGGCAACCAATACCCTAAACCCTAAACCCTGTTGTATGGTAGTTTTCATGCTGCTAGCAACCAACAAGAAGTGGGCTAGAAGGCCTGGGTGCTGGTGGCCTCCTGGTCAACCCAGCGACTGAGCCAGAACGCTTTCCTAAACCCCTCCCCGAATATCCCCCCCCCACCCCTGGTTGGGGTTTAGGGTTTAGCCCCCCCAAAATTGAATACTCCCCATCGCGGTATATTAGAATCTATTGGTAGTAGGGATGGTGGGGGGGGAGGGTAATATTAGGGGGAGGGGATCAAAACCTAAACAAGGGGTGGGCAACAGACGGCTTGGTGATGTAGAGTGTATGTTTTGCATGTTCACGTTTTTTCGGGTGCCTTGCAGATTCCATGCAGCTTTGCTTAAACTTCTGAACTTTAAAAAACCCTGGGGCGGAGGGCTTCCTTCTTTTTCCTTACTGGGCTTGTCGTTTGGGTTCCGTTGTCTCTAGCGTTTAGGGTTTCGTCTTGGAGTTTGAGGGGTTCAGGGTTAATAAGGGTTCAGGGTGCAGTGTTAGGCCCTGAGAATGGTGTTCGCTTTGCTTCAAGCGCATGTCTCTCTCTCTCTCTCTCTCTCTATCCCTAACTCCGGGACTCCCAATGTTTGTGTTGAGCTCAGTTGATGCACTGCTCCTCTGTCCTGAGCCCTCACTAGCCACAAGCCTAAAACCTAACACCCCAAACCCGAGACAGCCTAACCTCCAAAACTGAATGCTGAGTTGATGCACTACTCCCTGCTCGAATTTGGCTGGCGAGAAACTCAGCGACTTTGCGCAGCCACTTGCGCCATGGCACCTGGGCAAGGGCTCGTGGATGGGTTCCCAGACAAGGTAGAGCCTCATATGGTGGTTTTCCAAAATTAGAGGTACCATTTTAGGGGTTCCCATAGTAAGGGTTGTAATATTTTGGGGTCTATATTGGTGTATCCTAATTTTTGGGAAACTACCATATGAGCCATGATCTAAAGTCCTTAAAAGGGGTTATATAAGGGATAATATAGGGGACTACTATAGGGCTTATTAAAGGGAATATTCGGAGTTTAGACTATGGCTCATATTGATGTGGTTTGTGAGGAGGGCATATATGCTCGGTTTTCTATTTGTGGGGTGGGGTGGGGCGGGGGATGATTCAAAACTTAAGGCTCGCAATTGCACGGCTTCAAGGTTTTGGGACCTGATGGGTATAGCAATAAGAAGAGTACCAATAATAGTAAGAGTGATACTAGTAGTACTAAAAGTGAAAAGAAAGCAACAACAATATCAGACAGCATCATGCCAGTAAGCTCTGAGAACTAAGGCTTAAGGGTTTAGGCTGATGGACGTTTGGGCGACTGTCGTTGCAGTAAAGAACATAGCATGCTGAGGTGCAAAGATGCAATTTTGATTTCGGAAGCAAGCGAAACGGAAGTTTCAATGAAGGTTTTGACAACATGCCCGTTTGGAGCAAAACCATGTCAGGTATTGGCAGCTAGTCTACTGGGACTCTGGTGGTCCACGCGTGCCCGGCCAAGCAGCCGCGTGACAGGGGTGGGCGCGCCGCCCTTGAAGAGGTTCCATGCTAGGGCCAGAGTTTGAGGCTTCTAGGCTTCAGTTATTGGGGTTTACGGATCAAGGCATGGGCTCTGTACGGATCGTGGGCTTTTCGGGGTTGGGATTGCGGACTTTTGTGATCTGGTGTATCGTCTTGGGAGCCGAAATTAAGTTGATCCCTTTCAAGGACTTGAGTACCATGCCTTAATCTGCCTAGTCTAGCAGGTCGTTGTCTTCTGCTCCCGCAAGAGCACTACTGCCTTACCAGCCAAGGTGTTGCTGTCGCAGGTCCCTTTTCCATGTAGAGTAGAAGTCTTAGACTACTTAGAGGTTCCTGGAGGAGATGTTGAAGAAACAACCGCTTCAATGTTGGAGCCCGATTCTTGCCAAGTCTGCTGTTGCTCGCCTGCCCCCTTGAATTGTGATTCGCGGGCAATCTGGAAATTTCTGGAGTCTTAAGATGGCTGGCCCCATTGTTTCCTTGAGTTTTGGATAGCAGGCCTTTACCCAATTGGCCTCAACCCACAAGTTCTGAACTCACAGACCAAATAATATACAGACTTTGCAGCAGAAGTCCTGGAGCTGAATACAGAAACTCTAAACCCTAAACCCCTAAAAAGGGTTCAGGGCTTCGGGTTTAGCGTTACCCGTTACGCTGAAGGATGGTTTTGCATAGCGGTACTTTGACTTGAAGTTTCTACAAATTACCATATATCCCTGTTATCCCATTTGTATGAGATCTAGACGTCAATCTTCCAAGCACGAAGCGCCAGTATCTTGAGCCATTGGGTCGGGCATGACACGGGAACTACACCGATACTGCACTTTTGACCACCAGTGAGCCTCCCAGCAGTTTACCCCAAACCCCTCAACCATCTGGAACCCCCCGAAGCCCTAAACCCCGGTTTAGGGTTTAGGGTTTAGGGCTAACCACCTATGGCCCATGATCATGTACCTCCAAGTGAGCGCCGCCGAGCAGGTCTCTGTCCTCGGCCCTGAAAGAGCACGGCCAGGAACCGCAAAATGATGTTTGAGGTTTAGGGTCTAGGATGTAGCATAGGGTCCAGTTCTTATTAGGGTTTAGCCTTAGGGCTCAGGTAGGGTCAAAGTGTTTGGGGTCTAAATGTTTGAGGGTTTGGGGCCTAGCGGTTCAGCGTATAGGGTTGAAGGATTAACGTTTAAGGTTTACTGTTGGACTAGAGGAAGTATAGGGTAGTTTCCCTAAATAAGGGACCCAATATAGACCCCAGTATACTATGATCCTTATTAGGGGGACCCCCAAAAAGGTACCCCTAATTTTGGGAAACCCCTATAGAGTAAACACAGCATGCAATGATGATTATTGGGCCCATGTTCTTGGGCTGCTTGCAGACTTAGACACGTGTCAGCTATAGTCTGTACCCCTAGAAACCCCCCTTGATCGCCCCTCTAGTAGTGCCTATATAATACCTATATACCCCCCCCCCCTTAAGGAGTTTTTACCCTAAACCCTATAAGCCCTAAGCCCTTATAACCCCTAACCCTAAGCCCTATAGCTCATGTGGAATTTCATGTGAAGGGGTTCCTTCCGCACACGTTGTCTCCATGCCCTTACCTTTGGTTAGCTGGGAATGGAGGGACGGAAAAGAAAATGGAAACGACTATAATGGGTATAGGTTCTAGAAGGCATGGAAAAGAAAATGAAAACTACTAGAATGGGTTATATCCCGACTACTATCCCTAAACCCTATAACGGGTTATATAATTACATAAGGAATACCATAAGGATCCATTCCTTCATTACCACGCGCTCTATGCACAAAATCAACTCAGGCAGAACGGCTCTGCCACAGAAACTTCACGATTTGGATTGATGCTTGATGGAGCTGCTGTATCCCTAGCCCCTGAATTATGGGTATTCCCAACATAGGATCACCATGTATGGGGGAATGCATATTATGAAGGGGGTGAGTGTCATTATTAGCGGGAGTTGCTTGCAAAAAAGGAGGTAGCCAGCTTCGTACATAGACTGCTTCCCTGTGTGCTAGTGTCCACTGGAACAGAGCCCTTCTGTACATACCCCAAAAGTCTCCTACGCTTAACTCCAAGCTCTTGCAAACAAAGTTGCCCATGTGGAGATCTTGTGTGAAGTATCTGCAACTCCCGCAAGCTTCCAGTTTTACTGGTAAGCAGTCTCCATGTCACCCCTGCGCTGCCTGATACACATGTGGCAGAGACATGCCTGAAACTGACAGGACCTGCTGCATCCCCTCTCCGAGCTGAATTTTGTACTGCTTTGTGCAGCGTTCTTCTTCTTTTTCTGCGGCTGCACGGTGCCTTCGAGACATTGTCTCAGTTGTTTCACAGATACCGTGGCACACAACGTCTTGTCCAGGAAGGGCTTTGACTTTGTAGAGCCGTGTTAGCAAGTTGCATTGTATTAGACTTCAATCCTTTAGATGATGTACGTTAAAGAGTCCTCGGAGGCGCTTCAGGTGATGGATGGGCCCCTGATCTTTCTGTTTCACAGGACAGTGAGTGAGAGAACCAGGTGCCATACACCCACCTTGTCTTCTACGCTCGTGATGTGCAAGGCTACGAGGACGCTTGCTCTCGCGAACTACGTGTCCGGACTTTGTGCTTTGGGATTTGGATAGCTTCTGCCTCAAAAAGTCAGAAAGGATTGGTATGCTTTAATACGTGGTTACGTAGTCTGTGAGCGATTCTTGTAACCATCCAGGCGACGCTGTGCCTTAGCCGAATGCAATCCCCAAGTATTCTAGCCTTTGCCCCTACATGTGCCATGCATGGCGATGAAGGATGCGCCGCAGATGATGTCCCGAATGGGAGCTGCGCACCCTGCCTGGATGACGGTTTCTCAGAAGTGTGGGTCCTTCATCCCGCCACGGGTGCTGTCCTTTGTTGAGTAGGGAGGGAACAAGGGAGATCCCGCTTTGAGAGCATGCGACAGGTTGGCATACTTGGTTCTGAAGGGTGTAGGGGTTTGGGGCTCTGTGAAGGTTTAGCTTAGGATTTTGATTCCCTTGCATGAGGAGTGTTAGCAAAGGCTCCGCCAGATTTTCCTTGGGCTGTCCGGTCCGCTTGTATGAGCTCTTAGCGGGGAGCCCTACCTGATGAAATCATGCGCGCAGCGTGCATGTTGGAAACTGCCATGGAGCTACTCTTTAGAGGTTGCTATTTAGTACAGAAAGAACAATTTTGAGTATATTGCAGTTGTCCCGCTCTCAACACCACTAGTCATGACAATCTATAACCTTCCGGTTCAGTGTCTCCTGCCCGGGCTTTCCTCTGTCAAAGCATCCATATAGACTCCCCAAGAGAGACTCCCGTAGTCTTACTAATGGTAAATACGAAGGGTTGTAAAGGGACTATAGGGTTCAGGATTTAGACTACGGGAGTCTCTCTTGGGGATCACTATTGCAGCCATAGCTCCGTCTAAACATTGGGCACCTCAACCACGCCCAAGCCCTGCTCCATGTTTCCTCTGCCTGCCAGATATTACAGGTACTGTAGCTTGGCTCCCTAAACCCTAAACCCGAAACCCTATCTGCCGATGCTTGCCCTTCAGGCTACTTGGGCATCAGTGTAGGTCTGCCAGCTCCAGGGCCCTGCTGCAGGTTATAAGTTATAGCTGCAGCCACTACATCACTAAATATTGGAATGATATTGGGATAATGGAAAATAAAATGGAAACGACTATCTAGGGGGATAATGGAAAATATCATGGAAACTGCTATACAGGGGGATGATGGAAAATAACATGGAAACTACTATATAGAAGGATAATGGAAAATCAAGTGGAAGCTAATATATAGAAGGATAAGGGAAAATACAGTGGAAACTACTATATTGGGTTATATGGGGGTTATATTGGGTCTTGCAACCCCACAATCCTCCAAGCAAGGAGCATGCTGGGGTCTCTTGCATTTGGCTTTGTCTCCGGCTACTGCCGAGCATCAGTGGTGTTCGTGATCGTCATCACGATCCAAAGTATCTCGGCTCCAGTAGCGCGGGGCCCAACAAGTACCTGGCATATCAGGTTCAGAAGCCTTTTGATAATTATGTGCCTTTCTTGGGGAGTTTCATCCAGATGGTGCTTTCCACCAATAGCGGGTTTTTCCAATCAGGAGAGGTGATCAAGGGACCTGCATTGTGTTTCAAATTCCACTGAATTTTTCACCCAAAACAGATGGCCGCATCATAGCATATCATACAAGCTACTTTGAAGACCGTTTGAGTGGTGCAGGCTTCTCTCAACAGGCTCATCTAGCGGAATACTGCTTGCATGGAGTAAGGATGGCTGTCCTTAGGTAGTGCTACAGGCCGTTGGGAAAATGTGCGTAGAGCGCGCGTCATTGTAGTGCGTATTCAGGTTGATTTAGAGTTATGGCGTGACGTAGTGCTTGGACTGTCCCTGCGTGAAGGGATACATTTAGGGCTAGCAGTGCGGGGGTATGTTGCCTGCAGGTGGCATTCGCGCATGCTTTAGGCACGAAAGATCGCGTGGACGCACGTCCGTTTTTCAACAATAAGACCGCTTCCAAAGCGATTCCATCATAATCCAAGTTTCTACAGTATTCTGCCCTCCTCTACGGCATATTAAGGACCCTAGACCCTCATTCTCGTGAGTGGGCTTAGGTGTAGCACTCATCTGCCTGCCCTACTGCCACGATGCCGTGGAGTTGGAGGACTCGACGTCCAAGCTCTGGATTCCTAAGCTCTAAACCCTAAAACCTAAAACTGAGACAGGGTGCTGGCCTGTTTAAATTGGAGTTCCTGTACTTCTTAGATACTTCTTATCAGTTTTTTTATAGCGATAATGCATGATTCATCAGCTTGTTTAACCTAATTCCTGCTTGGAGGGTCAGGGAACTTCTGAAGTAAGGTTATAGTGGAAGGAATTGATGTTGTTATGGGAGTTATATGTATACTTACTAAGTCTTCACCACACCCCCAATCAAACTGCGAGTTCTGGGATGGACCCTAACCCTAAACCCCGAACCCTAGCGCTTCTTCCATTCCTCCAAGCTGCCTTTGCACCACGGCGCTACGACGCAGAACCCTAAAATGCCTTGACATGCGCGGGTCTACATAGGCGAGGATGATAAGAAGGGAAAGAGAGAAAATGGAAAGTACCACGGTGTTTCAGGCTTAGGGTGTCGGAGCCTAAGTAGTTAAATCAGTGGAGAGTCGAATGGAAGAATATGGAAAGTCAGCTTTTACGGGATTGGTAGGGATGGTAATGTGTGCATGAAGACTGGGAATAAGGCTTTGAGGTATGTGATCCTATAGTTAAATATCGAAGGGGCGAAGATCGTACTTGAAGCTATTTCTACACTACATGAGTCCATGAGCCCCAACCCTAAGCCCGAAGTCCTAAACGCTAAAGCCTAAACCCAAAACCCTAAGCCCTAAACCGGGCCTTCATTTTGCCTTGGAGGCCTTCTCCCGGCTTTTTGGCACTTTTGCTGGCATCCGCCTGGGCATCCAAAGTCTGGTGGTGGCAGAATCTGGCCTGATCTAGCTGGTTTTTGGGGTTTAGGGGTTCAGGGTTTAGGGGTTCAGAGGTTTAGGGTTCAGGGTTTAGGGTTTAGGGGTTCAAGGGTTTAGGTTTAGGGGTTGAGGAAGCGTAAGAGAGGAATGGACACGGAAATGGAATCAACTGTATCAGTGGGTCTACGCTATAGGGATCCATGCTTCCATTCACTACAGGGGTTAGGGTTTAGGGACCCATTGGGATAATATAAGGGTTATATATTGGGGTAATATTGGGAAAATGGAAAATAAAATGGAAACTGCTATTTTGGGATTAGGGTGACAGGAAGTGTTTGATCCTCCAGCAAACAAAGATGACACCCCAGCTTTTGGGAGCTCAGACTGTTCACAAGTAGGAAAACCCCTACACCCGAAACCCTGGATAGAGCTCCATTTTATTTCCGTTATCCCAATATTACCTCAACATATAACCCTAACATTACGCCAATGGGTACCAAAACCACAAAGCCAGCAACATAAGCCCTATAATCCCAGTTTCCATCTCATTTTCCATTATAGTTTGAGTTGATTCTCCATGATTGGGGGTTTCCGTTTTCTTTTCCATTATCACAGGCCCTAAACCCTATAATACCCAAACCCAGCACTCCTACCCTCAAGCTTCAACGCCCTAATCAGTAATCCCACAAGCCCTACAATGCTTCGAGTGATGCCATGTGCGCCATAGTCTTAACTCCTTAAAGGGGGGGTATATAGGGGGATTATAGGGGACAGACTATAGCCCATGTGGCAGTATAGGGTAGTTAGTCACTTCATCCTTATCATTAAACCTCGCAGCCCGCTCAACCAATTTCGTTTGAGCGGCTTCTTCATCTGGTGGTTTCCGACTAGGAGAGGTGATTTTAGGGTTCCAATGGTTTGTACGGTTTAGAGTTTTAGGGTCTGGTGGTTTTGGATTAGGGGGAGGTGACTGTTCCTATAAAAGGTGCGGGCTGGAGGGTTGGTAGGCGCTGCTTGAGAGCTTAATGCCGTCCTCGGATGTTGAACGTCCTCCTCCCATACCTCAATATGAGCCATAGTCTAAACTCCTTAAAGGGAGTTATATAGGGGATTATATAGGGGACTACTATAGGCATTATTAAGGGGGATACTAGGAGTTTAGACTATAGCTCATATGGAACATTCCTTAACTTGTAAGACACCTCATTCACTGCAATATGGCGCGCCCTAAACCCTATGAGGGGAGGTGTTCAACTCTGCCTTGGATCACCCCACCCTTAGCTGGGTTGCTGTTAAGGAACTTGAATCAAGTTACTATAATACGGAAGCCCTATCATTTCTTGCATACCCGTAGTATGATACAAGTTTCTGAACATCAGCCCGGTTAAGGAGCCTAAGCCCTAAACTCCCTGGCCAGGAATTCTTTGGCGCCGATAGAGTGGCGCACTTGTATGGTCTGGCGACTAGGAGTCCAACAGTCCAGGTTTAGTGTTTAGGGTTTTTGGATTTTCAGGCCTTGCAAGCACTCAAGGAACCTTAAACCTCGAAATTGTATGGCTCGGTAGTTGACCCCTTAAGTCTCAAACTCTGCACCCTAAACCCTACCAAGCAGTTGATTCAGGTTGCTTTTGGGGTCGATGGAAGCTTGCGTTTTCCGGCTTGCTGCAGCACAACGGATATATCGAATCCCCAAACCCTGAACGCCACACCACAGCGCCCGATTCTCTCTGGAAATCAGCCCTAGGGGTCCAAGTACCCAAATAGTAGGGCTTCAGGCCCCAAAAAACATAATCTCGATGGATTTTGCCTAAACCCTCTATTTGGGTACCTAAAGCCATATTCAGGTACCTAAGACCATATTATTTAGATGCTAAAGCCTTAAACCCTACACCTTAGACCTTGCAAGGCGAATCTTCCCATTTAGGTACCTAAACCCTACTATTTGGGTACCTAAAGCCCTATTAAGGTGCCTCAGACCTTTCTTGCAAGGCGAATCCTCCCATTTAGGTACCTACACCCTACTATTTGGGTATCTAAAACCCTGTTAAGGTACCTCAAACCTTTATTGCAAGGCGAATCTTCCCATGAGTCTCGGCTCTTTGGTTGGACCAGCAGCACCTGGGGCCTGCAGTCAGTGCATGTTGGTGTTGGGCTTGAGGTTTAGGAGTGACAGCCCGAAATAGGGGGGTTATATAGGGTTATAGGGGGTTTAGGGTTTAGGACTTAGGGTTTAGGGTTTTAGGCTTGGGGTTCAGGGTTTAGGGTTATAGTCTAAACT
>CAJNIZ010045969.1:0-18697 GCA_905231905.1 Symbiodinium pilosum
TAAACGAACACTCTAGTTCTGCCGACGGTTGCGCCTTCAGTTCGATGGATGCGATGGTGTCCAACGGCATGTTCTCCTAAAGAAAGGAATCGTAGTCTACTTAGAATTATGCGTGAAGGAAGAAAATGAGGACAGTACGCTGAAGTGCATCGGCCCTGTGCGAAAACCCATCGAAATCCATTAATCAACTGAGTTGTCATGCACGAGCCTTGTTTGCAGCCTTTATCCTCTGGGCACGACATACTGGCAGCCTCTCCTTGCAAGCGTTGACGTGTGTTACATACGCTAACCCAAAGAAACTTGTGCTAAGACGAATGCCGTAGTTCATTTCGACGCGGAAGGTGCCGTCGCGGCTGCCTGACAATGCAGATTGTAAAGATGAGAATCTGGCAGATGTAAGGCCATGACCAGTCTCGCCGGGCACAATGAACGTGCCCACAGCGTGTGCAAGATGGGACCTGCGAAACACGAAAAAAACAATAGCATCGGGAGCTGCACTGCTGTCCGAGGTTAGGCCAAACGGGGGGTTCAGTTGCTGCAGGGCTTAATAACCACTGTATAACAAACAGACCCCTAAACCCTAAACCTTATAACTGGGCTACTCTACGGCACTATATGGTCAGATAGAGGGGTCAAAGCAATAGTTGTAAAGACAATCACCTCAGACCACCCAAGGGGGGGTTTGGGGCCTGGGTTTAGAGTGGCCTTAGGGTGCATGGTTTAGGGTTTACGTACAGGTTTAGGGTTTAGGTTTTTCGGACTTAACCCTGGTGAGAACCCTAAACCCTAAACTGGTAAGAACCGTGTGAATGCTTCCAGAAGAGGTTTGGGAACTCAAAGCCCTGAACCCCGAACCCTAAGACTCTTCTATGAACTGATCATCCTGCACTCCACCGGCAGCTTAGGTTTTAGGGGTTTAGGGGCTGTAGGGTTTAGGGGCTATAAATCCTACACCCTGTAAACCCTAAACTCACCTCAGCCACGTAGCATCAACGTCGGCCTTTTGAGACACTGCTTGCAGAGTCTGCTGTACCTGAGGCTTAGTTTTGGGTTGGCGAGGTTGAGATTTGCAGCACGAAGGGATTAGGGTTTCGGGGTTGGGGATTCGGGGTTTTGGGGGTTGAGGGGTTTAGGGGTCTCGGGGTTAACGGCTAGGGGTTGGGGGTGAAGGGTTTTAAGGTTTAGGGGTCTAAGAGTTTGCAGGCAACCATATAATGTATGCATAATGTGAAGAGAAGCCTGTTCGATGACTATTCGCCTTATTGCTACTTTTAGAAATCTGTTTTCGGCGGCAAGCTTCGACAGCTTTTATAGGGGGTTCCTGTTTCGAAGGACCTCAGAAAAATGCTTGCATGGGGGCTGTTATACTATGATGGAGGAAATCTTGCACCACCCAAGGTGCGCAACTGTATCGGGGCCCCATGAATATAGGTTTAGCTGTTTAGGGCTTTAAAATCATCAGGAGCTACGAACCCCCTCTACAGTACCTCTCCTTGGCTCCCCCCCGGATTACGAAGGTTATGTAGGGACAATTAAGCCCCTAAGTATGGGGGAACCTAGGGGTTGTATAGGGGGGGTCCCTAAACCCTAAACCCTAAACCCTAAGCCGTAAACCCTAGTAGGGGAACCCATGAGTTGAGGGGTTACGAACCGCCTGCAGCAAGTGTTCCAGCTTCTGGAGAAAGCGCATGTTGCTACCCATTGACTTAAACTCTGGGGCCTGGCACCCCACGGATTCAGGGTTTAGGGGTTCAGAGTTTAGGGTTCAGCTGTTTCGGGTTTAGGATTTAAGGGTTTGGGGTTCCCTAAGCTGTAAACCCTAAACCGCGTGCCCCGATGCGCTGGCACTGGCTGCCGTGAAGGATGCGAAGTAGTTGTGCGGGGGAGGCACCTGTGGATGGAGTTCTATTTTAGTCCCCCTTAAGTAGACAGAATCTGGCTTCCGGTATATTATAATAAGATCCCTATATACCCCATATTCTATCTACTTAAGGGGGATTTCAACTACCTGAACCCCACAGGTATGTAGAATAATGGCCTTTGAGGCTATATTTAAATGATTTGGGCTATTTGTTTACCCAAATTTGGGGGTCAGGGAATCCTTTCACCTACATAATGCATGTTTCGGGTTTAGGGTTTAGGGGGCCAACATTCTGACAAATATTCTGGTCCCTGAAACCTTCTAGAACTATGGCAGTGGTATAGGTTACCTGAAAGGAACACCCCGAATGATATAGGTAATTGCTACAAAGCACCCGCAGTATCTCTTTCCTTCCTCTCAAACAGCTATGCGATCCATTAGACTGGCTCTTGATCTACAATCCCTTCATACAAGCATTCCACACACCCTCCCCCACAGCTTAAACTTCAGTGGCCCCCTACACCCCAAACCCTGTATATTAAGGGGCACATTAAGATTAGGCTTGGTGGGGTGTTCAATATGCGTACAAAGAGATCAGCACGTGGCTACAGCAGCTTGGTTTACAGTTTAGGGTTTGCAACAACACCCGCTACTCGCTGGAGACCTTGCTTGAAACGCCATTTCAAGGACCTGATGAAATCAATACCGGCAAGATATCTGATCACTATGACGGCTCTGTCCAATCCACAAATGTATCTATGCAACACCATAACAAAAGCAATACTGACCCTAAACCATAAGCCGTAAACACTAATCGCCCCCTCCCGACTCTGGATCACTCTCAGCCCCAAATGTCTCGAAGCAGAAGCAAGCCATGAGTAGTGTCGAACTTGAAGACTGTTAGCGAGAATAGGATTTCCCTGCAGTCTCCAAAGTCAATAACTATCATACCCAGAGTACCTAAATAGTTCGGCTTCAGGTCCCAAATGCTAGGATCTGGACGGTTTCTGGCGCCTAAAGCCCTAATATTTGGGCACCTGGACCCTTAGGGAAGCAATCCCCACAACCTTAATAGAGATGCCATAGTATATGAACCCCAACGTATACAATTCTTGTATGAACGCCCCTTACGGTTCGAGTGCACATCATACGGCATCTTACCCAAGGGTTTAGGGTGTAGGGCTTAGGGATGGAGAGTTCGTATCACCCTTATCTTACTGAGGTTCAGTAGAGAATAACGGAGTATATTAAATTGGGTCTATATAGGGTTACATCCGTTAGTCCCGCACTAAGCACCAGTAAGTTCTGTAGTAAAACTGCAATTGCTCGATGGCAATGCCTCCCTAAACCCTATATACACCCTAAACCCTAAGCTTTCGACTCCCACGGAGTAGGGGTGTAGCGTTCAGGAAAGGACCCTCACACCTCGCGAAAGACCACACGCAAACAGACATGAGGCAAAGGGTTTCTAGTTTCGGGCTTAGGGTTTAGGGTTTAGTGTTCAAAACCCTCAAAGCCCAAAACCTGAAAACTGGAATCAGCTAAGAGGGAAGAGCAGAAGAACCTGCACTGAACCACCGATGTTGAGGTTCGTGACTTTAGATTGCTGGGGTTTAGGGTTTAGGGGGTTCAGGGTTTATTCAATGCCTGTGTAAAACATTCTGCATGAACATTGTGAGCCGCTTAGATTGCACCCCAAAGCTAGGGCAATTCTGAAGAGGCCCTACCTGCAACAAGGGACCCCTGACTTGGAGAAGCTATCACATTCCGCCACCGGACTGTACCCTAGACCCAAAACACCTACCCCCAAAAATCAAATTCCTCAACCCCTACAGCCCGAAAAACCCTAAACTGCACCAGGCGCAGTTTCTGTCGCTGGAGGGCCAAGGAAAGCAGCGCAGAGGTACCGCAGGCGGTGGTAAGCAGCATCCAGGGCGATGATCATCTTGACCTGTGTCGGGCCCAGTAAACCCTAAACCCTACACCCTAAACCCAAACCCCAATCAAAACTTTTTACCCTGCAATCCCAAGAAAAACCCCTCCTAAAAGAAAAGCGGTCTGAATAGGCCCCCTTGGCGTCGCATGTCAGTGTGCCGGGACTGTAAAATCATGGGTCGTGTGGAGATTACACTGAGACCGTCACATCCTTTTGAAGTTTTCGTGAGACACTACCATATGTACTATATTCTAAACTCCTTAAAGGGGGACACATGGGGGATAGTATAGGGGACTACTATACGGGATACTAGGGGGGATACTAGGAGTTTATATAGATTATGGCTCATATAGGAAACTGTTACACAAAAGCTCAAGACTTGCTCAAACCCGCCTTGCATTTGCATCATGGAACTCTAAAAGGGAAACGGCCGCACCTGAGCTATAGTCGAAAATTGTAGTATCCCCCTTAATAACCCCTATAGTAGTCCCCTATACTATCCCCTGTGTATCCCCCTTTAAGGAGTTCACACTATAGCTCACCTGCCACCTCTCCCCAATGGTCACAGTTTGGCTTTTGGCTTCTGGGTTTAGGGTTCTGGGTGTGCGGGTTTGGGGAAAACCCTCAACCCTAAATCCGTAAACCCTAGATCCCCAAATCCTAGACCCTGAGCACCTAAACCCTAGATATCCTAAACCCTTAAAGCCTACAGCCCTAGATATCCTAAACCCCTAAACCCTAAATCAGTTAACCTTCCCCACCTGCCCCAAACCCTAAATCCTAAGCCTTAAACACCTAAACCCTAAATCCCTAAACCCCAAGAGCCTAAACCTGCAAACCCTCCCCACCTGCCCAGCTGAGTTCACTTTGCCCGCCACCAGCGCGGATTTTACCTCTCGGGCGGCTTGCTCCTGCCTTGGTACCCTAAGGCTCCAGGCCTAGGGTTTTTTGGGGTTTTAGGGATTTGGCTTTAGGGTTCAGGGTTTTAGGGTTTTGGGTGTGGGGTTTAAGGTTTTAGGGTTTGGGGTTTGAAGGTTTGGGGTTGAGTTTTAGGGTTTAGGCTCCATGCAATTGATGGCCATTTTTTGGACTTGAGGGCCCAATCTAGGTAATCCCTTCCCCCTAATCATGAACGACGTCCCCCCTCGTAATAATAAATAATCCGGTTGGTCAGAATTCATTTATTATTAGGGGTGCATATTTATTGAAAGGATTTGGTAGGGCCGCCTTTAAATTCCTTTTTAAAATCAATCAAAAATCGATTTAAAATCCCGTTAGAATCAATTAATAACATTTAATTCAAATTCCTTTTAAAATCAATTGAAATCGAATTAAAATTTTTATTAGAATCAATTGAAATGTTATTAAAATTCCTTTTAGAATCAATTGAAATCGAACTAAAATCCCGTTAGAACCAACTGAAATCTAATTAAAATTCCTTTCAGAATCAATTAAAAAAATCGAATTGAAATCCCGTTAGAATCAACTGAAATCTAATTAAAATTCCTTGTAATATCAATTAGAAAAATCGAATTAAAATCCCGTTAGAATCAATTAACATGTAATTAAAATTCTGTCAAAATCAAGAAAAATCGAATGAGATTTCATTGAGATTTAATAAAATACGGCTAAAACTGGAATACAATCATTTAAAGTCGCATTCAGTTCTTGTGCATAAAATATTACAAAATCCTTTTTGAACCATATGAAAATCAACCAAAACCTAGGATGTCAAGGGGATCCCTAATTCCTTTGAATTGCCCATTATACCCCCCTAATGACCTTCAAAACCCACCCCCCAATTCATTATGGCCTGGCTCCTCTTAAAATTAGTACAGCCCCTTNNTGAGGAATTTTTAGGGTCCCGATTTTTTTTATTAGGGGTGGTTTATTAATATGAGGAAGGGATTATTAAGCATACCCTATATACTCCTTGTATAACCCTTACACATTACCCCTATATATTCCCTATTTAACCCATACATAACCCCCTATATCATCCTTATAAAACCCCTTTATAGACTTTAGAGCCTTAGGGGTAGGGGCTTGGGCTCCCCCAGCCAACAAGACAAGGGGTTTATGTACGTATCTCGGACTATCTGGAGTAAATATCTAAGGTTTAGGGTTTAGGGTTTAGGACTCATCAGACGAGGATTTTGGTACTATGGAAAGCTAAGTCAACAAACAGGAGGAAAATAGCTGGGCAAACAATGGGCGAATGAGAAGATCTTGGCAGCGTTTAATTTCAAGGCATGATAGGGCAGTTGCAGGGTTTGTATAGGGATTCTAGTGCATATAGGAAGTATATGGAAGTTTCCCTAAATTACTGTTCCTAAAATGGGGGAAACTTATATAGGGCCCCGTATTATAATAGGAACCTAAATATAGGACCCCGTATTGACATAATTTAGGACAATCCCCATATACAGATAACCCACAGGAAAAACAATTGGCAGAGACCTGAACACTCTACCCGACCTTCAGGGTCAAGGGTTCGGGTTTGGGGCTCAGGGGTCAGGAGTCAACCTGGGTAGTGTTTTTTGGTGATTGAACCTAGTAAGATTATAACCCCCATATAGAATACTTTACCCAAAAGGAGGATAAAATCTTACTCTCTATTGGGTCCTATAGTACCCCCAAATAAAATACTACTCACCTGCACCCTCGAATCTAGCACCTTTTGACTTTCGGCTTGATTCTTATGGTAACCACCTAGCCCGAAGCCCTGAAACTTGGGAGCCATACACTCCCGAAAACTAACATGGAAACCCCAAAAAGGGCCATATAAAGACTACAGTCCTTCTAAAAGGGGACTATATGGGTTTCCATGTTAGTTTGGGGGAGTGTAGGGCTAAACCCTAGACCCGAAAGCATACTGCGTTTGGAAGCTAGAGTTGCAGCCTAAACTCTCAACCCCTAAACCCTAAACCCTACATAAGCCATAGTCTAAACTCCTAGTATACCCCTTCATAACCCCTATAGTAATCCCCTATATAACCCCCTTTAAGGAGTTTAGACAATGGCTCATATAACTCCATTATGGCAGTGTCCATTTTCTTTTCCATTGTCCCTATAAAAAAATCCACCCTAAACAACCCTAAAGCATAAAGCGTTTTGAGGGCAAGATGCTACTACCCCCCTTCTTTCCTACCTCCCCCTAGGCTCCCCCTTCATAAACCTTAATTAGGGGGGGGAATCTAGCGGGGTAGTATAGAGGGGGGGTTGTAGGGGAAACCTAAACCCTAAACCCTAAAACCCACGAGCTTTGAAGGCAAGATGCAGCCTTACCACTTCTTGCACTTCTCTGGATATCTCCTCGCCTTCCGAGAAGCCGAGTGGCAGCTTAGGTTTGCGGGCTTAGGCTCCAAGGGTTAGGTTTAGGGTCTATAGGGTCTAGGGCTTAGGGTTTAGCGTGTTAGGGTTTTAGGGTTTGGGGTTTAGGATTTGGCGGCGTAGGGTTCTCCAAGCATTTTTTTTTTGCAATGCCCCTTTTCATATGTATTTTTGAGGGTTTAAGGCCTAGGGTAGGGATTATAACAGGATTTTGAGGGTCCGTGTTGGGGATTCTGCAGGGATAGTCTTGAACAAGCTGCCATACATGTCCGCGGGGCCCCTTAGGCTAGGTCAAAAGTCCGCAGCTGGGCTAAATCAAACAAAGCCCCGACACGGAGAATGCTGCTTGGTTTTTGAGGGTTTAGGGTTTAGGGTTTAGGGTTTAGGGGGGGTGGGGGGTTCCAAACTAGGGGTACGTTTTAGGGGTCCCTTTTTATGAGGGCGATAGTATCAGCGGGTCCTTGTTGGGGTCCGCCTACCTAGGGAAACTACCACATGTCATGAAAAACCAAGCCTCCCCTGTGGGCAGTCACCTTCTTCCATAGTAGGCCCCACCCTGAACCCTAAACCCTAGACCCCTACACTCTTAACTCCTACGCCGCCCTTAACCCCTACAGAACATACCCCTACACACCCTAAAGCTTAAACCGTTTGCCAGAAACCCCTAGACCCTAAACCCATAAACCCTAAACCCTAAATCTTAAACCCTAAACCCTAAATCCTAAACCCTACATCCTAAACCCTAAACCCTGAAAATCCCGAAGCCTTCTTGGCGGGCTGGCGCTCGAAGGTTGGCGGTGGCACCTGCCGCAGCACCTTGACTGCTTCAGCAGGTAGGGTTTAGGGTTTAGGATTTAGGGATAATAAGGTTAATAATGGGGGAGCCTTGGGTTTAGTAAGCTTATTTAGGATTATAGGGTTGATTAAGGGGGAGCCTTGGGTAAACGAAGGTTATTTAGGGATAATTAAGTTAATTAAGGGGGAACCTTGGGCTGATTAAGGCTATTTAGGGATAATAGGGTTAATTAAGGGGGAACCTGTGGTGGGTGGGGAGGGGGGGTATAGGGATGCGTCCCTAAACCCTAAACCCTAAACCCTAAACCCTGAACCATAAACCCTAAACCCTAAACTAAACCCTAAGTAGGGGAACCCAGTTTCTCGAAACCGGGGGGAGCCCCCGGGATGCTGGGGACATGGTAGTTTTCCTAAGTAAGGGTTTGGGGCGGTTTAGGGATGCCAGGGATGCTAGGGATATGATAGGAATACCCCAAGGTTTAGGTTTCTGGGGTTATAGGGTTTAGGTTTTTATGTCTTGGGGTTTAGGGTTCAGGGTTTAGGGATGCTAGGGTCTAGGGATGCTAGGGAGTTGGTAGTTTCCCTAAATAGGAGGACCCCCAATATCGACCTTCAAAACGCTATAACCCTTTACGGAGATTACCAAGGTATATATCCCTAACTTTGGGAAAGCAAATTACTCGGAATAACAAGTGGATTATGAGTGTCCTGATTGGGGGAGCATATCCCCTGTGAGCCACTCAGGTAAGATTCGTGGGGTGCGGAGGTGTTGGCCTTTGGGAGTTTAGGACTTTAGGGTTCAGCACTTTTAGGGCTTGGAGTTTTGGGCTTTGTGTGGGGATTAGAGATTGGATGCTCAGGGCTTAAGGATTTGGGGGGTCGGGGCTTAGGATTTGGGGTGTAGGGCGTGGGCATTGGTTCATGGCTTGGCGAGTGGGGTTCTGAGGTTCGAGATGGGGGGTTCGGGGCTAAACCCTAAATCCCTAAACCCTAAATCCTGAAACCTAAATCCACAAATCCTTAAATCCTTAAACCCTAATCCCTGGTAAAGGGGTTGGCCTGCCAGAACATGGTACGCCCTGGTTCAGGGGGCGGCCACGGTAACCCAGACCCCTGTTTAATCAACCCCCTCCCCTTAATGGGGATGATCATCAAGATCCTAATATTAAGGCCCTTAAAAGGAGGGGGTTTAGAAATCATGGGTCCGCAGTAACCGTGGCAGCGGCGGCTGTAAAGACAGGCAACCGGGTCCTGGCAAGTAAGAATCAAGTCCCACCCACTTCTTGGGCTTAGGGTTTAGGGCTCAGGGTTTAGGATTTAGGCCTTAGGGTTTAGGATTTGGGGCTTAGGGTTCAGGATTTAGGACTTAAGCTTTAGGGTTTAGGGTTCAGGCTTTAGGGTTCAGGGTTGATGGGCTGAACTTACTATTTTTGGAGTAGCCGCTGACCAGCTTGTCGTGATGTTTCACTTCCTGCAGACAAGCCTCTAAGCTATTCGTCGGAAATTGGTTCAGGAATGGCACAAAGAGGCAGCGTCAGGGTAAGCTTCAACCCTCAACCCTGAACCAATCTTGTTCATTCCGCTCGTCATGCCTAACCGGCCTAACCCTGAACCCCAAAACCTTCTGGAGCTCTCCCAAAACTCGGGGTACCAATTTGGGGGTCTCTAAATGAAATGGGGTTTATATTGGGGTCTCTCCATTTATGGAAACTGCCTTATAAGCTCCAAAACTTCAAGGACCCCAACTAACCCTAAACCCTAAACCCTAAACCCCAAACACTAAACGAACTTAAACCACGAGGAGAAGGCAGGGAACTTGCCAGCAGTGATGCTTCGTAGCCTCTGCTCCCCAATGCCTCACGGCGGAATGCAGGAGTTTGTGTTATAATGTAAACTGCTGTTGCTAGATCCTACACCCACATTAACCCTGAAACCCTAAACCCTACCCCTACACCAGAACCACATGAAACTCTAAACCCTAGACCATCTTCGTCATAAGAAGTAGGGCTTTATGAGTGTCCCAATGGACGCTCCAGAGATTCAAGAGTCAGAGGACATGTCATGTCCTAGTCATACCGTAAAGGTCCAAGTAGCCAAATAGTCGGGATTTTTAGCTACCTACATTCATATCAGCTGCAGTCTAAACCCCTAGTATACCCTCTACTAGGCCTTATTGCACTCCCCTTTATAATCCCATGTACAAACCCCTTTAAGGAGTTTAGACTACATCATCCTAAACCCTACACCCTAAACCCTAAACCCTGACCCCTAAACCCTAAACCCTAAACCCTATCAGGTACTTAGACCCTAAGGGATGGCAAAGCTTCATAGTAGCCTTACTTTCTGGTGGTCGGCTCGCATGGAATAAACGAATATGTTGGGTGGAGACTACTACAAGGGGCAGATAGGAAATGTTATAGAGATCCTACTAAACACCAGAGCCTCCTCTAAACATCTTTAAACTATATCTTCACAAGGAGTTCTCCGACCATAGTATCAGTACTTTTTGAAGACTCTATGCTAAATAGCAAATATTCCCCTTACATATTCCCAGCTTCTACTTTATTTCCTTTTTCTTGTCCATCCGATTTCCCCCATATTTGCCCTAAGCCATGAACCCATAACCCTACGCTCTCACGCCTGAACCGTGGTGACCAACTATGTCCCTAAGCCCTAAACCCTAAACCCTAAGCTACCTACTTTTGACCCTAGACTGCGCAAATCGTCCACTATCTTGGGCTTTTCTTTGAGAAGCCATGCCCTAGACCACTGACTCTAAACCTAGGTATCCTCATAGCCATCCTGGACCATACACCCCTACACCCAGCACCGCAGACCTCCAAACCTTAAATGAGGCTTTTCCACATAGGGCGCCCCAATATAAACCCCAGAATACTATGGTCCTTTCATTATACTACCAAAGAGACCCTTGACGGTTGGAGATCTTGAATCCAAATCCTAGTTCCCAAACCCTACGCCCTAAACCCGGCAGAACCCTGAAGTACACAACTCCTTTACGGGGAACCCTAGGCCTGGGGTTTAGGGTTTTGTGTTATGGGTTATGCTCCGATTTAACCCCTTGGAAGAGACCCCAAACTTCGGAAACCCCCCAAACTCAGTTTCACTGGCCAAGTACAGCTTTTCGGGCACCCTTCAGCGCCCGCATGACATCGAGCACGCCCTTCCAACACTTAGTTGAGGGTTTAGGGATGGCAGTGTATGCTTTATGCTTTAATCTTTAGGGTCTAGGGAAGATGGTTTGGGGCTTTAGATTATGATTTTAGACCGAGGGTTAAGGGTCCGGGATCCAAGGTCTAAGGCTGAGGGATTAAGATTCACAGTTTCTGGTTTAGGTTTAGGTTTAGGCGAGTTCATGACCCTGAACAAACCCTGGAAGCCTTACTACCTACATAGTATCAAAAACTGTATACTGGGACTGCCCACTACATAGACAACTGGGCTTCTAGGGTCACACAAGGTTGTGGAGTCGGAGTGGGCAACATGAAGGTCTATTTCGAGGGTTCGTGGGGTGAGGAAATGCGATGTATTCCGTTGCATTCCGTTTGGAGAGATAGAATGACATACAGGGCATGAGGTTTGGAGATACCAAAAAATCCTACGTGACCCGAAGTAACTTATACCACGGGAATTTTGAGGGTTCTGAAGCGGGCACGGCCCAAATTGGAAATGGTTGAAAAACAGCAACGACGACGATGTCCAAGATGATGAAGTGCGGGGTTAATATGCCTAAAGCCCAGTGTATACCCTCCTTAGTCCCCTGGGCCTCTAAGTACAGCCCTCCTGCCAAACCCGCGCTGAATTGAGCATCTGGGTTACCTTTGCTGATACAGAAAAATGCAACATGGCCTTAGTATGCTAATAGATCTGCGCAGAATTCAGGGTGCAGTTCTAAAAAAAGGAACCCAAGATAGATCCCAATATATTAGAACTTATACACTTACCGTAGGTACCTCCAATGAATCAACGGATCGCTGGGTTCTAGAGCCGAAGGGCCCAAACTCTGGAAACCAACAAATTCGTACGCCTCCAAAACCCTAAGCCATAAGCCTCCAGACTGTTTAGGACTGTCCCAAATCCCGCAAGCCAAATCCCAACCTCCCCGCGCGCATGCTCTGAAACCCTGCACCTAAATCCTCTTGCGCGGCGTTGCGATAAGTAAACATGAGAAAACATGTTCAGGAGGCTTTTTAGAAAACCCACCAAACAAACAGACTTTGCTCAGCCTTTTACAACTCTTGTCCACTTTTAGGGGTTGGGGTGACCAACCCTACACCCTAAACCCCTACTGTAATCTTAAACTTTGCTCAGCCTTGGCGACTCCTTTGGCCGCACTTGGGACGGAAGGCACACGAATCGGGGCTTTTGCTTCAGGCCTCCGAAATCAGGCATAAACAGGGGTTTCGGGTTAAGGGTTGAGGTTCCAGATTTGCGGGTACCTTCAGAGGGTTTTCAGGGAGATATCTGGAATGAAGCGTTATGTGGGATATTTGTAGGGTTTAGGAATTAGGGTTCAGGATTTAGGGACTAGGCTCAAGATTTAAGGCTTAGGGTTGGGTTGGGGTTAGGGTTTAGGGCTGAATTTCCGACCAGAAAAAACCTCTGCGGCCGTGCCTGTCTTCACTCCCTCAATTCCTCTGAAGCGCAGAAAAAGCCCTCTTACCACCAAAGCCCCTAGACCTTTAAATCTAAACCGCGTGGCGTGGCACCCTAGGACTGAGCCCTCAACCCACAAACTTCCTCCTGCATGCTTTAAAAACTCTAAGCCACAAAAACCTAAAACCACCATTTCCTAGGACCTGAGCCTGTAACAATGCACAGTAAAGTAGCCTTCACCGAAACACGTCATGAAGCCCAAGATAACCCCCATATTTTGTAACCCAAATTACTACCTATACACCAAAAATGTGTAAAATCATTGTCCTAAGGTATTATTCTACATACTTTTGGGGTTCAGGTAAACAGCCCCCAGGCCCTCCCTAGGCCTTCCAATGTAGTACCTTTTTTGTAGTCGTAATAGGAGTTGTAACGGTTTAGGGTTCAGGGTTTAGGGTTTAGGGTTTTTGTAACCCAAAAACCATACAAAACCCAACAAGTAACTACATTGGAGGGTCCAGATCAGCCCTGAATGCTGAACTTCCGAATCCTGACCACCAAGTCTTACCAGCATTCCAGCTCAATAAGGAATCTTGAGACTGTAGGGTTTTAGGGTTTTAGGGTTTGGGGCTTAAAGTTTTAGGGTTTGGGGTTTAGGTTTTAAGGTTTTAGGGTTTAGGGGTTTAGGGGTTTAGGTTTTTAGGTTTTTAGGGGTTTAGGGGGTTGGGGTTGAGGGGTTTAGGGTTTAGGGGCTTAGGGTTTGGGGTTTAAAGTTTTAGGGTTTTAGGGTTTGGAGTTTAGGGTTTAGGGGTTTAAGGTTCAGACAACTTCTGAGCCCCTGAACGTAAACCCCCAAAATGTAACTAAGCCCCTGCAAACCATCGGATCCTGGGTTTTGAGGGGCCCTGGAGTTAGATAATCGAGGATATACAGGGATATAGTCAACCTTACTTTAGCCCTTCATCAGTAGCTCCAGGTCGCACAAAGGTTACAGGTTCAGGGTTTCTATGCGTCCGATCACGGCGAGGGTGTAAGGGACTTAGGGGGGTTTAGGGTTTAGGCTTTTTCTGAAGTCTGCCAGACACCAGTTTCCAAAGCCACCATGGCACTAGGTCTGTTCCCCCTTGTGGAAGGTGGTGTGGAGCTCAGTGTAGTGCCGACATCTCTGTTGGCACTTTTTCGATGTTCACACCTTCCTTGAGGTGCCGGTGTGATTTTGGCAACCGCAATCCCGATCCTTAAATTAACGCCCCTACGGGAGCCATATGATAGGCATAGGCTCCTAATTTGCGCGATTGGGTTCCTGAGTCCACGCATTCCTTGTTATAACTGCGTACAGTAACCTCACTTGCCATCCAATTGTCAGTCTTGTTTCCCGCTTGATTCTTAATCACAAAGCCCCTTAAAGGCCTGATTCAAATCCTCAACCCGAAATCCTAAATCCTAAGCCCATTTAAACCCCCAATCCCCAAAACCCGAAACGCCCCATCCTCTAAACCCTAAGCCCTAAACCCCCAAAGCATCGCCCATGCCTTGTCTTCAGCTTCGGTCGCTTTCGCGCCCGCACGACGCGCACGCGGCGAAGGAGTGCCATGCGGCGGAGGTTGGCTGCCCTAAGGCCTGCGACGAAGTTTTTTGGGGTGTAGGGGCCCGTATACACACATACATACATACATACATACATACATACATACATACATATACAGATATATATATATACACACACACTCGTGTGTGTATATATATATATATATATATGTATATTTTGTTTGGGATGCTGGAGGTTTCGGGGTATGCTCTTGGAACACGAACGGAATCAAGGTTTGGGCATGGATGCTCTGGTCACTGTATGCTCTTGGAACACGAACGCTATTAAGGTTTGGGCATGGATGCTCTAGTCACCGTATGCTCTTGGAACACGAACGGAATTATCGTTTGGGCATGGATGCTGTGGTCCGCGTATGCTCATGAAAAAGACAGCAGCAGCATCTTAAATGGACTGTTCCCGTATATATATATATATTCCTAGGGTCCAAGGACCCAAATAATAGGGTTTCTAATACCATTAATATTGAAGTATCTGGGCCCTAAAGCCCTATTATTTGGATCCTTGGACCCTTAGGGTATGTATCTATATGTTAAGCGCGCACCTGAAACTTGTATGGAAACTAGGGTACAGGGTGCTATAGGATGCTGCCCCTCAAGGCCTAGACGATTTAATATACCCTCCCCCAAAAACCAGGCGGAAACCCGAATAGACGCCTTTTCAAATGACACCAATCCTAAACCTTATGAATCCTAAACCCTAAGCCCTGAACCCAAAACCCTGATCCCAAAACTCTACACCCTGATCCCTAAGCATTGAACCTTAGTAGGGCCCCCTTTCAAGGTCCATGGCATGTCGTGGCGAGTAGCGGACCAGCTCCCTATGCAGCTCTCGATGGCCTGAGCCACCCAGAGCCTAACCCCCAAAACCCATACTGGGCTGCTGTTAAGGAACTTGCGTTAAGGGTTTAGGGTTTAGGGTTTAGGGTTTAGGGTTACCCGAATATGGGTATATTGTCAATAAATAGGGTTTCCTTGTCATAGTTACTTAGTTTAAGCTCCTAAACAGCAACCCAGCACATGCCCCCTGCACCCTGCCTCATATAGAAGCCTGCCCAATTCCCAATCGTATGCCTGAAAAAGCCGTATATAACAGCTGTGACAACTGTGCTTGAATATGCCCCTGAGAACCTATTCTGAGGCCCCTACATGAGGCACTTGCATTTCCTCTGGCATATTCTACTATAGCTACACAAGCAAGGCAAGGGGAGAATGCTGGTCTTCATCTAGGCATGTACATTGCGCATATTCAAGCTAGGATGTAACCCAGACCTCATGTTCCACCGTTCTACAGCACCCCGCGTCCCGCCTGCAGCGCGCTTAGGGCCCATGACTAGCCGCATCTATTTGTTCGGGTGGACGTAAGTGCCAACATTGGGTCTTCAGAGTGAGAAACATGACGGTTGCAGCTTATGTAACATGAGTTGGTGTGAAGGAACTTGAAATAAACAACCATTAATAGGAGACCCCATTCTTCACTAATCTCTAAGCAACCCTATTATTCACTAAACTCTGAACAACCCTATTATTCACTAAACTCTGTAAACAATAAACCCTTCAACCCGGAACGCTTAAATTCCCCAACAGCAATCCAGTACCTCGGCCTGCTGAGCCGCAATCTTGTGTTCATGCATTGTCTTTGACTATACTACCTGAACCCTAAAGGTACAGACCCATCCTTAGGTTTTCGGCTTTAGGGTCTAGGGTTTAAGACTTCGGGTTTACCAGAACCCTAAAAGTATGTTGAATAAAAGGCCCTTCGGGTTATCTTTAGGGGTATGGGGCTACATTATTTTATCTACTTTTTGGGTCCAGGTACTCTCCACCAAAGTAACATGAAACCCCTGAAGCAGCCTGTAAAACAACGTGGCCTCTACACCTTTCGGTATCCATGGATACTTATATACCCTAAACCCTACACCCTACACCATAAGCGCAAAAAAAATGGTTCTGGGTTCATGCGTTCAGGGCTTGAGTGTGTAGGGTTTGGGTCTTGAAAGTTCAGGGTTTATGGACCATGTCAACCCAGACTTCAAAGGTAAAATTGGGTTTAGGGTTTAGGATTTGAGGATTTAAGCTTTGAGGGTCAGCGGGTTGAAGTTTCCAAGGGTTTGAAGGCTTAGGACTTTGCAACGAGTATGAACAAAACCTGTCCTGACGATTCAGGCTGCCATATCGGCACCCTAAACCCTAGACCTTCTCCATTTCCTGGCGCACTGCGAGCAAAGAGTTGCGCAACAAATGTCATGCCATGGGTCAACATTGGGCATTTGGATGTAAGGTCTCAGGGAAATATTCGCGTACAGGGAGGCCCAGGGAGACTTACCAAGTTGAAAAGTGGTCCTAGGATACTAGGACCCTTATGTATATGTATAAATTCATACATCTTATGTCGATGTAGATGTGGAAGCCGCTCTATCATGTAGGCTTTAAGAGTATAGGCCCTGGAGGGTGCAAGGGACAAACAAATGTGTTAATAATGGGGAATCATCGTCGATAGTATATGGCATGAAGAGGCCTCCTAAGATGATGCACCCTCCCGACCTACAAATACTGCGTGGATAGTCTTACTGCCGGTCTTGTTGATTTGATACCTCCTAAGCCAGGACAATGAAGTGGCCAAGAAATACGGCGCGTGGGCTGTTCTTTAACTTGCTCCCTACTTCTGCTCGTGCCACTTCCTGGGAGAGTCTCACCAGTATAGCGGGGCACATCCGAGTAGAAGTTCTCACCCATGTACTATACAACAGTAGAAGCAATGTGCCTACATCCTCCCCGTACACCAGGCAGTCCCACTTATGCTGAACTCGTACATACCCATACCTAGAACGCAAAGACCACCAAGGACTCAAGGGGCTACCTGTAGCCCAAGTTACCTACAGTTTAGTAGTAACCCAAGTACAGCCCCAGTCCAGTGCTGAAGAGACCCTGACCCCTACCTAATGCCACTTAAAGACGAACCTTGACAGTTCTGGACAAAGGACAGCCTCTCATAGGACCTGAACTTATGAATAGCAGTCGAACTACTCCAGAGAACCGAGCTCTTGGGTGAGAGGCAAATTCGGTTCGCACATGACGGCCTTTTTGGCTAAGGCTTTTAAAGTGGCACGTGCCATTCGCCTCGAGGACTTACGCCCAGCTTTGCGGCTGCCTCATGAGTTACATCTAGGAGAGTCCCGCCTATCACTTTGTAGGCGGTCCGTCCGCGGTCCTGGCAAGGGAATTTGTCAAAACTCCGACGAGTGTTGGTCTGGGGCCTTCAAGATTTTCTTCAGCTTCACCGTGAAGTTGACGTCGCAGACTCCGGATTCAAATGCCTGAGCGTCGGAATAATCGAAAATGGAACAAAAAAGCTTGTCTGAGACTCCTGCCGGCAACAAGCTCCAGTCCTCCGGGAGGCCGAGGGTAACGTGGTAGGGCATGCCCTGCCAATGCGTCCCCGCCATCCCGACGGCGTCACCTCAGGGACCTTGGATTACGAATATTGGACGCACCACGCGGCAGCTGCTGCGAGGGCGAGGCAACCTGGAAGGTGAGCCACAAGAAGAGCTTGTGGTCCGCCTCGTCGAAAGGCAACAGAATGGATGGAGCAACACATTCCATTGTGATGCATGATTTCGTCTCGGTGTCGGACGAATCGTCCTAACTTCACGGTTCCCCGCCACTCGCCTTGTTCGATCGTGGCCTGTCACAACACTTTCCTGTACAACTTTGATATTATCTCAGCAGAACGTCATCAGGCACGTGCCTGCAATGCAGGGGTTTGAACGGCAATGAGCTCCTCGATGTCAGAAATCGACTAGCATTGTGAGTGCGAGGTATGCGCGCGTGGAATACATGGTCCTCTTCAGTGTCAGAGGTCTCTGGCCCGCTGCCCTCCCACAAAAAAGGCCGAAGAAAATCTCGAAGGACGCGTCGGCCATGGCCTTGTAGGGCAAGCATGCAGAAACGGACTCTCGTCTCTTCTCCTCCAAGGCTCTCGCTGGGGACCCTCCTAGACGGTGAACCAATGCAAGCAGCTTGAAAAGCTGAAGGGCTGCAGATCCATACGTTGGGATAGTCATTCCATATGGAACTATCTCCGGTGCTGGAATTTTTGTGTTTGGCGTGAGAACCGTCAAGCAAGGCTTTCTATACGGCTGAAGGGGTGTACAGATGCGGCCCAATATTCGACCTTCACAGTCATTCGAGGTAGTTCTTGGGCCTTTGCATGCCGGCCACTTTTGAGGATGTCGTGCAAATGCTGTGGGATGTCATGGGGCGCTAGGGGCTGTTATGGGTGGGCTGCTTTAGGCCAGAAACCTGTGGCTCACGCATCGCATGCGTAAGAGGACTAGTAGGGGGCGTGGGCATAATATGGCCCGTATATACGCCCACATAATCCATTATCACCAACCTATGGTATATTCCATCCATATTGCATTCCCTACTAATATTTCCCAGTACATGTTTTGCCCTATGTGTAAATTGCAACCCCAAAGTAGACCCCAAATAATGAATACAAGCCCCAAACTGGGGATTCACATCGCAATCAAACCCTAAACCCCAAACCC
>CAJNIZ010045969.1:31091-42039 GCA_905231905.1 Symbiodinium pilosum
AAAACCTAAAAACCCTAAACCTTAACCCTAAACCCTAAACCCTAAACCCTTAACCCTTAACCCTAAACCCTAAAAACCCTAAACCCTAAAAACCCTACAAACCCTAAACCCTCAAAACCCTTTACCCTAGACCCTAATTGCCATCTCAAAATGTCTTCGTGTGCCACGCAGTGGCTCTGAAGATGCCTTTGGGAGGACCCCCCCACCCTGAAGGGTTTAGGGTTTAGGGTTTAGGGGTATAATAGGAATATGAGCCAAAGGGTCCATGTACCCAATAATTAGGTACTTGGGCTTTGGGTAATAGTAATTCTAATATTGGTTTTGGGAAAGTATATGATGATTAGGTACTTGGACTGTTAGGGTAATAGGACCCTATTTAGGGTTTAGGGTCTAGGGCTTAGGGTTTAGGGTTTAGGGGTATAATAGGAATATAATAGGACCCTATTTAGGGTTTAGGGTCTAGGGCTTAGGGTTTAGGGTTTAGGGGCATAATAGGAATACAATAGGACCCTATTTAGGGTTTAGGGTTTAGGGCTTAGGTTTATTTTGGGTTTAGGGTTTAGGGTTTAGGGTTTAGGGCTTAGGGTTTAGGGTTTCGGGGAATAATGGGAATAGAATAGGACCCTAATATACTCCTTACTATCCCTTATAGCAACTATTATAGGGTGGGGGGTCTATCTAAGAGATGCCTTTGGAAAGGCCTACTGTACCAGGGGTGATTGCCACTGCGCAAATGCCCAAACAAGGGCACCCCGCTTACCAGCGCCACCTCCATGATCAGGGTCTAGGGGTTTAGGGTTTAGGGCGTAGGGCATAGGGTGTGGGGTTTAGGGCTTAGGTTCTAGGATAAACATCCTCCATACTGAAACCTTAAACGTTGGGGATTTTGATATGATAGTCTAACTAAGGTCATGCAGGATTTTTAATATCAACAGTAGCTAAGTGGCAAGTGAAGCCTTAAGCCCAAATCCTTAAGAAGACAAAACTCCAAGGCACCCCTGAAGCCCCCACCAAACAAAGCACCAAACCTTATTTGGGGGTTGGTAGGTTGGTTGATGATGGGGATGATTGGTGTTGTGAGTTAGTTTAAAAGGCTTATACTTCTACTCTGGACCCTAGACACTAAAGCCCCCTGACGCTTCAAGTACTTAAACCCTGAACCCTACAACCTAAACCCCAAACCGGCTTGTTGCAGAGACAAGTTGCGGATCGACGAAGTAGTGGTATATGATATAACTCAGCCTTAGGATATGTTAGGCTTGCGGCTTAGGGTTTCGGGTTCAAGGTCTACCTAAACCCCCAAAAATATGTAAAATATTGGCCCAAAACCCATAATAATAGCCCTAAAGGCCATTATTCTACATACTTTTGGGGTTTAGGTAGGCTTTATGGATTAAGCTTCAGGGTTAGGCTTAGGGTGGGTGGTACAAAGATCCGACGGGCCCCTGGAGAGAGATTCTCTGAGTGGGCTTCTGCAAGGGAATTAAAAGGCAAGATAAAAAGAGGTCTTTGTGAGTGACCCCCTTTGCAGGGTACCCCCCGAATCTTACCAAAACCCAAACCCTTCAACACTAAAACCTCACACTCCAAACTCTGAAACCCTAAACCCTCAAGCCGACGCAGGAAGGCTTACCTTTCAAGAGTTGACTTCAACCAAAAACACATGAAACCTCTTCGAGGCTTGGTTGAACAGGATTGTCCCGTGTCTCTTTGCTGCAGCCGTGCGCGCTAGAGGTTGGCGCGCATTGGCGCATACCCGAAATTCTCAGTGCTCGGTTGATGGCGTGGTAAACTACGTGACCGAAAATTCCTGCACTAGGGTTGTGGTCCCGATGTTCTCTAAAGGGACAGAATGTTGTAACTTCCAGCCAATATGGAATCTTTCCTCCCCTTCTTCTACCGGTTGCGTGGATTCTATCCTTAAATGAAGGGCTAAATACCACATGATGAATAGGTTCGGTAGGATCTGCGAGGAGCACTTGTGTGAGGATTTTTAACTGAGCTGTCTGTAGGAATGCAGAGGGTTTCTTGGGGTAACCGGCTGTTCTCCACACTACAGTGTTGGTGATTCTGGAGTAATATGAAGCCTTAATGCCTACAATGCGCCTTAGGAAGCGGTAGTAGTGAGCATCGATACGCTTTAGGTGCTTGTCCTGAAGAGTTAGAGCATCTAGTCCATAATTAGAGTAGGTATGAAAACCGACTGGAATATCTTAAGTTTTTTGCGTCCAAAACACCTGGTATGGAAACTAGTACGATTACTCTTCTGTCGGATTGTGATAATAATGGTAGAACCCCTAGGGACGTTTGCGGTTTAGTACCTGGAGTTTTGCCAGGAATACAAGCAGTTTCTGAGAGATTAAGGGTTCTACATGAACCATAGTCTAAACTCTAAACTCCTAGTATCCCCTTTAATAATCCCTATAGTCGTCCTCGGGCATCTTCCTTCACACGCTGGATAAAGAACATCCCGCAGCAATTAAGACCCCCAAAATTCTGTAATTCCTTGGGTTGGGGTGGTGCAAGACCCTCCATCTACACGAGTTTCAGGTCGAGTGTTCAGCAGGGAGATCCACATTTGGGATCTGTGAGGGGTCGCGGAAGGAGCTGGCACGCAGCTGGTGCGCGTGGGTGAACAGTTGGTTGCAAAACAAAAAAAGTTCTAGTCACTTGAAGCTATCTCATAGCCAGAAGACAAACTGATGCTGATGAACATAGAAGGACGTTGTAGCCTGACCTGCGTCTAGCTAGAATTGCGGTCACTAGGTCACTAGGAGGGCCAGGGTGACTTGGTACGCCCTAGGGTTGAGCAGTTCCAGCCGCAAACGAGCAGACCGATGTCGCTGCCGTCGATTGGGACGACGCTCAAATATGAGCAGATAACGTCCAAGGCTTCCCTGCATTGCTGGACGCTGGGATGCTCCTCGCCAAACAAGGCCCCTGGAAGGACAGCCATACCTGCACGCTCTCTTGCTTCTTGAAGATTCTTTGCTATTCGTGTGCTGCTGTCGCACTTGTTTGCCTCAAGATCGAGTGGAAACAGGTTGACTCTGTCGTTCCACCAACGCGTGAAGCATCTGCATAAATATGTGCCGACCATCTCCACGCTGCCACCGACCTCCATGTGAATGATCACGTCGAGGCTGTGGCTGCTGAACTTAGCAGTCCCAAAGGGTCCAGGTAGCTATATAGTATACACTTTGGCCCTAAAGTAGCTATATGGGAACCCCCTTTGGGCCCTAAGTATTTACTATATAACTACATGGACCCTTTGGGAGTGCGTGGGCCTTTCTCGCACCCTTGCTCAAGCAACAAGTTGCTGAACGACGAGTCAGAGAAGATGGTGAGGCAGGGCCGCAAGGACCCGTCATGAATGTTGAGATTGTCGCGCTTTGGGTTTAAGGGATGTCCCGTTTTAGGGAATGCATGTTGGGTCAAGGCAATGTCAGGGACGTCACTTGGACCTAAAAAGTAGGTATAACAATGGCCCAAAGTGCCTCAAAACGGTCGACAAAGCCGTGGTGTTGATTAGTTCGACATTGAGCCTGCATCGAGGCTCATTTGGACTTAAAGTCCGTAACGCCCCACGCGTCTCAACATAGGATGTGTGTAGAGGCAAAAAGGGATTGTAGGGGTAGATACTGGAATGGTGCATACTGCTCATGGACGAAATCCTGAATGGCCTATATACAGCTTGACCAATAGACCCTGAACCTGAAATCCTAAACCCTAAAACCCTAAATCTTAAACCCTATACCCTTAACAATTGGGCCTTTAAGCAGGAATATACTGACATTTTCCAAATCTCTGGCTTCCCTAAACCCTTTTGAATTTAGGGTTTAGGGTTTAAGGTTTAGAGTTTGTGGCTATGAACCCTATTTACACCCTGAATCCTGAAACCTCATCCCTAGTTAAAGCCTAGATCCTGGGCCCTGAACCCTAGAAAAACCCTAAGTCCTAACAACCCCAAAGTTTTAGGGTTTAGGGTTTAACACAAATTTAACCCGAGACCCTTTCAGCCCTAGCTAAACCCTTATAAGCCCTAAACCCCGAACGCAATCAAAATCTAAACCCTCAAGCCTGATCAAAAGCTAAACCCTGAAGTCTAAGTAAGCCCAAAATCCCAAACTACCCTAAACCCTAAACCCTAAGGTTTAGGGTTTACGGATCCCAGTTCAGAGTTGCAGTCAGCTTAAGCGGTTTGATTGGGACGTTCTCACAGCTCGTATCCCGCTCTAGACCTGGAATACATACATATTTTATATGAGTATATATATATATGTATATAGGCATAAATATACATATATATATATATTCTTTATTAGATAGAGTTAGGGGCGAGATGAAGATGTCTATATATGTATATGCCTACATGTAGGATCCTCATTATAGGGGCGCCCGCATTGTAGGCTGCAAAGCCTCAACTTGGATGATCTGTGGACTTAGTAACACTACATACCATCCCCCATAACACCTTTTATGCACCCCCATATCCTCTTAAACCCGAACACACCAATCCCTAAACCGTAAACCCTAAACCCCAGACCTTACCAAGTCAAGAGGGCCTCCAAGAGTACCTCGGGCCCCTACATCATGAGCCCAAACATCGCAGCTGCCAGCACGAGCCATGGGTAGAGACCTGAAGCGGGGTTTAGGGTTTTGGATTCAGGTTTTAGGGTTTAGGATTTCGCATTTGTTTGGCGTTTACGGAGTTGGTTTTTGGGGTTTTGTGCACTGCCCCCATCCGTAGGGGAGTTTCTTGATAAGAAAAGTAGCTTGTATTACTTGTTGGGCTGTCCCCTCGGTGTGTAAAGGTTACGGATTTCAGGAACTTATTGAGGTGGGGGGGGGGAATTTTTCTGACCTACACAGATAAGGTTAAGGATTTAGGGATTAGCGTCTATTTGTTACTTAAGAGGCCCCGGGGCCTTTAAACCCTAAACCCTGGGACTTAGCAAGTGTGTTATGAAGAGGTTCATAACCAGCCTAACCTCAATTAGGGCACTTTTTTTACAGCCCAAATTACAATCTATTTACGAAGTCCCCTTAACCTTTGGCTTAGGGTTTATAGGGTTTAGGCCAAAAACCCTAGACCCTAAAGCCTAACCCCGAAAACCCTAGACCCTACCTAAACCCCCAAAGTATGTAAAATAATGGCCCTAAACCCATAATAATAGCCATGAAGGCCATTATTTTACATACTTTTGGGGTCCAGGTACACCCTAAGGGTGAAGTTTCAACTGGAGAGACCCAGGCATGATCTGACTATTTCTACCGTTAGGGGTTTAGGGTTTAGGGTTTAGGGCGGTTTGAGGTTTAGGGTCGCAGAGAATCAAATCGAAAAGAAGATTGGGATTTAATAGAGCCTTGGGAAATGAAATGGACACTGAGACTTTGAAGGGATAAAGGGGTTTCATCTAAGTTTCTACAAAAGGAGGGCTTTGTGCCTAATAGATCGTATGATTACCTTCTGTCGAGGGTCTCAGCTGCTGACAGGCAACTTCCAGTACCCATGTCAGCACTAGTGGCCTTATAACTTAACACTACCCTAAACCCTCAACCCTAAACGATTTTAAAGTAAGGGCATCCAACTACGTAGTTCAAGATACGGACCATAACAGCGGTTAAAACCTCAACCAGGACATGCCGGCAACACTCCCCTGAGCAACAATCCCTGAACCCTAAACCCCAAACCGCGTCCATCCTAGCCTACACCCTCTTAGCTATAGCGCGACAAGTCGCAGGGACCATTTGGGTTTGCGTGGTATAGGATCCTAAATGAGCTGTAGTCTAAACTGCTAGTATCACTCTCAATAACCCTCATAATGCTTCCCTGTATAATTCCCTGTGCAAGCCCGTTTAAGGATTTTAGACTATAGCCCAAATGGATACCGTAGTCAGTCATCCGAAATTCTTTTGATAACAAAGTAGACCTCAAAGAAGAGCATACTCGTACTTCTTGAGGTCTCAACATTACATGATCCCTTTGGATAGCCTGTACATGATCCCAGTGTTCATTTCATGTTCCATGTTCTTTACCAGTTGCTGCTCAATATTATGGCTCATTCTTCGTTTCACAAAAGAACTCATACCCAATCGTCGGCTCACCAACAGGGCTCTACATCGCTTCTGCAGAACACGGTTTAGGGTTTAGGGTCATGCAGTCAGCAGTTTCAAGTTTTTCGTAAACTCACATACCCTAAACCCTAAACCCTAAACCCTGTGGCGGAACCGTATTGAAAAAATGTGAATCGAAAGAAGACTAGGATTATAAGGGGTCCGAGGAGGATGCTGGTAACCTCCACCCTGTGTTAAGGGTCTAGGGGTTAGGGTTTAGGGTTTAGGGTTATGAGAGTATGATGATGTCTCTCGGCCCCTTCTCTATGTACTGCCATTGGTGAGGCCGGTTGACGACTTCGACAACAAGCCCAAAACTCGAAATGCCAAGGCCGAAGCCCTAAACCTAAAACCCAAATACCAAAACCCTGGATCTTGAAGCCCCCATGACTCTTTAATCCGAATCAACGTGTACTTTGAAGGACCTTATTTTCAGGTAATGGACCACACGGTATCCCCTTAGTATCCGGTTAGCATCACATGTATAATTCTATTAATATTGCAATCGTTTACAAATAAGATGGCCTAATCCAGTGGTAACCCACAGGACTTGGAGCGTAGCAGAAAACCCTAACCAACAGATCCTACAGTCCAAACCCTAACTCCAAGCGCTAAAGCCTGAACCCGATAGAAATCCCCAAGCACGAGAACCCCTTGATTTTAAGGGGACCCTATACCGGGCTAAATCCTCAAACTCTGATAACCCCTGTAGGGCTTATATCCTAAACCACAATTCGTAACCGGTGCCTTCCATAGGCTGGGCCAGTAGATGGGATGAGCTTCACATGGGCTCACTGAAAAGCCATGTGCACAACTTGGGCTTTTGGGTGTAGGGGTTGGGGTTTAGGGTTTAGGGCTGCGAGTAGCATAAAGGACTTTCAGGCTTTAGGGCTTATACGGGGCGCAGGGTTCAGGGACTAGGGTCTAGAGTGTTCAGGGTAGCGACAACCCACTTTAGACTGCACTTGTAACCGTCTTATATTTGAACTCTGGGTAGGTCTACCCAACTATAAGGGCTTTAGGTCCCAAATGCCATAATCTGGATTGTATTTCGGACCTGAAACCTGAATACTTGGCTTCTTGGAGCAAAATTACCCTAAACCTCTAAAATACCTTCTTATGAAAGGAAGTCCGAATGAGGACTCGAAGCTAGTGCAGGGCATGGGTGGGGGCTTGAGGCTCTACATGTACAAGAACGGTGGGGTCTGTAGCGTTTATCGACAAGGGATGGAAGTAGCTGACTCAAACATACACTGCATGGTGTATTGCACGTTTTGCGGCCTAGACCTTAAACCCATAACCTAAACCCTGTTCCCACTGCTTGTTTTCATTTACTCTTTGCTAAAGGCCTCGGCTTCGGTTCATGGTGGCATGTCAAAATGGAGCTGCAAGGCTGCACGGAACGTCGCGAACAATACAACATATCCGGCGGTTCTGGAACCCTAAGGGTCCAAGTACCCAATACTCATATACTTGCCCCAAACCTGTACTACAATTACTATGACCCAAAACCCAAGTACCCAGTTATTGGGTACTCGGACCCTTACAAAAAATTGTCTAGGCATAAAGCCTTCTGGTTAGGGATAGCCTAGAGGAACCTATGTTTGTACAAGGGAGGTATTCGAGTATCTTTACCCTTTTTAAGGATCTAAGATCACTTCAGGGATGAGAGTTCCGGATCTACATTTTGCACGTGGACAACGTAGCAGTTTCCCATCCGAGGGCCTAGTGCCTGGTGGGCTTTTTTTCCGGAATTCCTCTTGGAATATGGACAAGAGAATGCAAGTTTCACCCTGAACCCTCAACCACTCTGCCACCACCCTACAGACTTCCATCAGGGTTTAGGGTTTAGGGGGATTCTGCATGAGTGAAGGGTACTATACTCGGGGTCACCAGAACCAGGAGTATCATGTTTGTGATCCCTCTTCAGTCCCCACCCCCCATCTATACCAATTAGTCGTTGGCCCTTCAGCACAGTCTGTACAAAATTACTCGACCCTAAGACTAAAACCGCGATCTTCATGAACATTAAACCCTGAACGCCCTTAAACCCTTAAACCTTAAAACCCTAAACCCTGGAACCCTCAGCCCAAAAACTCTAAACCATTAACCCAAGGGAGTGCGTCAACAAGTCAGGTGTCACCTTTGACTGAATAAAACACGGATTGAGCATGTACTGTACTGAGACTCTTCAGGATATTCGAAAACAAAAAGGAGCATTACAAGTTCGGGATGTTGCACCTGAAGCCTAGGGGTCCAAGTACCCGAATACTGGGGTTCTAGGTACCCTAAAGCCTTATTATTGAGGTACTTGGACCCTTAGGGAAATCCTAAAGCTACCTCTTGAGAGCGTATATTCCACTGCTGAAGCCACACCAGTGTTCAGTGCCTAGTGCTTTGGGGTTGGGGTCTACAGTCTACACACGCTCTAGATCTGTGAGCCTACACCGCAACTGCTACGTTGCCACATACACGGACCTTAACCCCAAAGGTTCACACTCGAAACATCAGGACCTTGAAGTTCTCGAAAGCCTTATCCGATTTTCCCTCCCCACCAACCCTTGCGTAGTTAGCCTTCAACCCCTACGGCCAAGTTTAGGGTTTAGGGTGAAAGGGGATACAGTTCGGCGCGTGCATTCCCACACCAGCTGTCGGCTTTAACATTCGAAAGCAAAAGATTGCGGAGTAGGCCTCAGTAGACCAGCCCAAACTCCTCCAACGCCCGAACTCATGAACGCTTAGCCCTCAACCCCAAACTAGGCGGCCCTGTAAACAACTAGAGCCCCAAGACCTTCAAGTCTCAAACTGGAAGCGTGAAGGTATAACCCCATACCTTGGTTAGCGTTAAGGGCTAAGGTTTTACAGTATGTGAGTTGTAGTCTCGTTTAGGGTTTAGGGCTTAGAGTTTTCGGTTAAGGGTTCTGGTATCCCCCTTAGTAAGCCCCAAAATAGTCCCCCATATAATCCCCTCTATAGACCCCCCCACCCCGGTTAAGGAGTTTAGACCATAAACCCCAAAACCTGCATAACGCCTCTTTGAGGAGTGTAGACCCTAAACCCTGAATCCTAAACCCTAAGGGTCCAAGTACCTAATAATCATATACTTACCCAAAACCTATACTATAATTTCTATTACCCACAACCAAGTACCTAAAAATTGGGTACATGGACCCTTAGAAATACATAAAGCATTATCAGAGGGCACCCTTCTCCCGCTCGAGCTCCATGTGGTCCATCTTGGCGCCAACACCATCCTTGCCTCTTACCTGCAGGTTGTAGGATGTAGGGCTTGAAGGTTTAGGACCCTAAGGGTCCAAGGACCCAAATAAAAGGGTTTCAGGGCCCAAATACCATTAATGTTATAGTAGTTGGGCCCAAAAACCCTACTATTTGGGTCCTTGGACCCTTAGGGGAATTTGTTTTTTCAGGGGTGTAGGGTATAGGGCCTAAGGCTTAGGATTGCAAGGTTTTGGAATTTTAGTTTTTTAGGCTTTAGGCCTTAGCTTCTGCGGTCAAAACAGTGGGTTTAGGGTTTAGGGTTTAGGGTCGGCTCCTGTTTTGGGCGCTTGATCTTGGGATCCTCCATTACTCACCATAAGCCTGAATCCAATTATGGGCCCACAGCTTTAAAAAAATAATAAAGCCAATCATGCGCTAGCAGTTAGAACCCAAGAATAAATTGGGGCCCGCATGAGGGACCCAGAGTAAGGACCTTTGAATACTTGGCTTTAGGGTTCTCGGGAGGTGAGCGTTTACGGGTGCTAGGGTGTGAGAGGGGGTTTGGGTTTTCTGAAAGATGCATACATTCCCTATCAAGGTACCTGATTAGGATTTCATTTGGGACCAAAAGGGGTTCCCATAGAGAAGTTTGGTGCGCAACTTCTTTCTCATTCACATGCTTAAGTCCTCAGGGATAATGCCTTGTAGACTACATGCTTCTAAAAAAGGTATCCAGGCGGGGTTCCATTCTGGATTTGGGGGGAATACAATCGCTATCCCGCAATGTCATCACCGTACAGCAGATGGAAAAAAACCTTGCACCAGCCCTATGCCAACAAACAACACCACAAACCATGCAAGCACACGTCTGTCCCGTTTAACACTGCGCCTAACACAAAATGTTGATGAGTTGTCCTTACTGGCTTGACCCGCTATTACTAACAATGTTTAAACAAAAGTCCAGACACCCTAAAGGATCCAACAAATGGAACCTCTCAATAATCCCAAGTTTCCCCAATGTAGTACTGTGAGTACTTTTTTTGGGGGGGAAGGGGGTCCATTTGTTGGATCCTTTACGGAGTCTGAGAAGGGGTGTGTGTGGCGAGTTGGAACTGAGGCAGTTACTAGGCTGTACCCGACAACACAGCTAAAATGTAAGTTTCAGAGCTCACAATAAAAGAAGGACAAACCACACACTGTGTAAAGTGCGAAGATACTCGTTGAGGGCTGTAAAGATTAAGTGGTGCAAGATTTCCAACATCAACAGTATGCAGTCTCCCAACAATCCTGCAACCCGCATTGAAGTCTTCTTTTGTAGACTGTTTGGACCGAGAAGTTTGCAGAATCATGTTGCTTTCCAACCCCAAACCCCAAACCCTTTTACGTGTTTCGGCCATTTCTTGTACCACCTCGGTGAACTCTAAGACCTAAAGCGCGCAATGTTTCAAGATTGCTCGCTTTGAAGTTCTCTGTTTGGTTGCGGTATGGTGCTGAGGTTTCTAGTGGAAAGAAGGGGTAACTAACAATTGACATAAATTAGGCCCGGGCTATATACAAACAAACATGCTAAGCTCTCGTCGCCCAGTCAAACCTACACCCCTAAACCCTAAAC
>CAJNIZ010045970.1:0-50712 GCA_905231905.1 Symbiodinium pilosum
AATGAATGTCCGCGTCCCCTACATAAAGAGACTCAAGCAAACGGGTTGATGTGAATGCGACCAGGCGTGTGACGGCGCCTCAAGGGAAAGTGCGAAGAAGATCAAAGATCTAGCCTCTGCAACCTGGGCAGGCTCGAACAAGAGTTCTCTGTTGACCTTGCTAAGATTCGAGTGGAATCTTGCCACTTGACGCATAGATCAAGAAGACATTTACGCAAGAGTTGTAAATGTTTTCAGAGTGTGGGATGCTCCAATCTCCACAGCAGAGCAATATCTGCTTAGAGCACTATTGCACAATCATAGATTTGCAGTACTAGTACATGTGCCCAAGTCGAGGTATTTCTACTTGGAATTTGGCTCAACTCCAACACCTGCTAGATGGCAATTGTTATCGTCTCAGTTTGTCCTTGTCGACTATAGTCAGTTGAAAGCCACGGATGAGATGGCACATCATGACTTCCTTTGGTTGGACTGCAACAGCTTCACGAACTTAACCTTCGGAAATGAAAAAATATTGCAAATTTCTCAATCAATCAGATCGCTAAAGTCAATGTACTTGCGGGAAAGATTCAACCGACAGGGCATCGAATGTCCAATGAATCACAGAAATTTGACATTACATCAAACCTTATAGTGAGAAGTTACACCTCGTTGTCCTGCGAAAGGGCCGGTCAAGATGCGGAAAGTTACGCTGAATCATGCAAACAGGAATGTTTTTGGATCGAACAGACTGCATCAAATTTGAATCAATGTCTTGGACTGACCCGTCCGTCTGATATGGTCCGAGTCACATCTGAATTTGCCGTACTTTAGCAATGACAGCAACACTGAGCAGAGAGCCACTAGAGAGGCCAGAAGCTCTTCAGATGTACTTACTCCGTTCTTTGCCGTGCAGAAGTGAGCAAATGCCAAGAATTTGCGCAGACAAGTCAGTTTAAAGCTTTACCGTTTTTTTGGAACTTGTTTTTGGATGTCATGCTGTAGAGCAAAGTGAAATGTGCATTGCAAGTTTGCTGGAGGTGTTGGCCTTCAGATCGCGAAGCATTGTGGTTAAATTATAGGCAGTACACATACAGCAGGAGAAGAGCTGCAGCCAAGCGCCTATTGCAACCGAATAAGACTTGTGGATGGTGATCTTCCCTCAGACAAGACACGAACATTGAAGGCTTGAGAAGGGGCTTGAAGGGCGTAAACCGCTTGAAGCGTGCCCTAACAAGGATGGTTTACAGCAGTGGCTTGTTCCCGGAGTTTAAGGTTTGAGATACCGCGTTGTGTCGCAAAGCCCAAAAACAGCAGGCTACCGCGGAGATTACGCGGCTTGCTAAGTACCTTGCAGCGGTATGACGTGGCTCTTACGTGGCTAACGGTGCCTTACGTGGCCCTAATTAGCCAACGGTACTTGGATAAGTACCAAGTGAACATAAAGTCCAGTCCTCTGCGTCAGGAAACCAAGCAGAAAAAAACAAGCCAGCTGCACAGGACAAGGCGCCGCGTGTCAATGCAAGAAGAGAAGTTCTTGGCAATTGCGTGTCAGTTCGGTTCTTCAGCGATTGCATTTGCGATGCCGATCTTCCTTCTGAGGGAGAAGACAGCAGTAAGTGAGAAGTCTCTCTAGCAACTGACTTGCCTCAAGGCCACGTGTTAGATCCACAAGCAATCGCCCGTCGGAGACAGACATGTTGTCTTTTCATGAAACCAAGTTTGAAACGCACGCGATCTGTCTGGCCTGAGCTGGCAAGCTGGAAGACACGCACAGTGCCCCCCCCCGCCCTCCTCTTAACCTTCCTCAAATTCAATCTTGAGAAGCCCCCCTTCTAAGCCCCCCTTCGTAAAATTCAGACAGATCATGCCCCGAGAAGTGGGGGTGGCGTTCGTTACAGAAACTGCCAGAGCAAGACCTTGAGAGATTCTTGAATCCACATCATGCACTTGCGATTGTTGGAAAAGACAAATCACACGTGAGGATGATTTCAAGCGTGTGATTACATCGTGCCTCGCTTAGACTCCGTTATCTGCAGCATCAGAACGCACAAGAAAGACACTCTTCTCCCAAATTGAAAAGATGTAAACCGCCTGCTGCCTCTGAATCCGAGCCTGCAGGAACGCCGTTTGAGTTTCAAGAGTGTTAATAGGAGGACAACTAGAACTTCGATACTTCTATCTAGGTGCCATAGCCTCAAAAAAAACAGGGAATTTTTAAATCAACAATTTGTCTACGGTCATCGGCACGCGTAATGGGAGTGTCCGCTCGGGCTGCGGTGCCACCATAAAAACCTTGCCGAATCACCAAGCAAATTGAGCACGTCATGATTTTTCCCAAAAGAAGCGTAAGATGCCAAAAAAATGCAGAAGCTAAGACCTATCACCCAGATCCAAAAGAACTGCAGCGCATGTGGCATAGACAACTCTCAGACTATTGCGGAGCAACTACATACCCTCTCACCTTGTGCTGTAATATGATATGAAAAAATCCTGTTACACTATCGAGTTGATTCTTTCGCGGTGATTCCACAGCGCTAGTTTTGTTCGACGCCTTGAATGTGCTCCTCTCCACTGCGGCCGCTCTTGTAGCGCAAAATGTCGTGGATAGTTGCTTATTCGGAGTGAAATAACCAAGATTATCCACAGAATCTTTGTTGGAAGTGGGCAAGGCACACCTTCTAAAATCTGGGCAGAGGAGGTTCCTCGATTGGGGTTCAGTGTTGGAGTGAAGGGTTGTATGCGGACGTTCACAGATGGCAAGGTACAGACGACGATCGTGGTAAAGTGTGCGGGGTTGGGCTGAACGCAGCCTGTTAAACATAGGGACCGTTGCATTTACATTTCCAGACAAAATCGTGTGTGCCAATATCAGGCACCAGCGTCTTTCGCAGAACGCGTGCTGCAACCGCTAAGAGATAAAGGACTTGCTTGCAAAGCATGACATGACAGAATGCTGGAGCTAGGTTAGTGGCCACTGATTTGGGGTAAGTACGTTCGGGCCTCCAACGGGCGGATGATGTCCTCGCCCATCAGCATTACCTATTTGGGATCCCATTGGGTTCCTGTTCTGATTTGCCCCCCAGGGAGAAACAAAAAAAAAACAACAAATACGACAATAGATGTTAGGATCGGGACTCTAGGCCGAGGGCCAAGTTATTCTAGTACATAAAGTTGATTTGCAAATTGGGGTTGCCATTGTGCAAAGATGAATGCAAAATTTTGGTCCAACTACCCAAACAACTGCTGGCATCTAACCCAAGTAGTTCCTCTGAAGTCTGAGTTACAAGTTAAACCTTAAACCTGAACCCGAAACCCTAAACCCTGAGTGGCAGTGACAAGGAGACCTGAGGGATGACGTGTGGGCATACGTACTGGCAACCTGGGAATTTAGAAATAATGGGAAAGAGAATGGAAATTACCATTTGGTTTATGGTTTAGAAGTTATTTAGGGATAACGGAAAACAAAGTGGAAATTATTTTATAATGATAGGGTCTATATAAGAATAATGGAAGGATAATGCCGTGTGCTTACCCTTTACCAACCGAGTGTCAACCCAAACACGCAAGATGCCATGAGAAAATGACACTAGCGTGTCCTCGTGTTGCCTTATGTGCAGCTAGGACTTCTGTTTCTTTAGTACAAAATGTTTTTTTTTCACCTCGATGTCTATGCTTGCTCATTGCAAATTTTGCCATGTTTTCCTCGTGTTTTGTCAGGGCAGTCATATTTTCCCATCGGCATGCGGTATTACCAGCAAGAATGTGCCCATTCATTCCAAGGGTCGTAAAGGTGAAAATCCAAACTTTGCTTCGCCATGTTGGACCAACCCTCTGACCCGTGCAAGTGTTATTGAAATGATTAGGTCCCAATGACATGACATTTTATACACTTCTTTTGTGCAATTCTGAAACCCTTGGCCTGTGCAGGCAAAAATTACAGCACCGTGGTGGACACGTTGAAAAAATACGAATGTCCAGTTTGTGCCTTGTGCGTGCATCACATTGCAAAGTTGCACCCATGCGCACGAGATCTTACTTTAATTCACAACACGATGCCAAGACCCACACATCGTTGCGGAATTTTCTTCATGCCATATTGTTGCAAGCTCAAGATGCAATACTGTATTCTTGCCGAAGGAATGTTTTGGGCGTAGCCATTTGTCACAGCAAATCATCATATTGCAGATTGTCATGCCACAGTTCAAAGGGAAAACAGCTCCAACAGCTAGCCTGAAAATGCACAAGCAGCAACAAAAACATTGTGTTGCATGCGGCTGCAAAAGTCACGTTCCATTATATGATATACGCAGCGATTTGTTCTGTTTTCGCATCGCGCAAGTCACCTGATTGTGGTTGCATTGGCCCATGTTTAAGGACAGCTTAGTGCTTTTGCTTGTCGATGTGCTGCAGAAGATTTCACCAAATACTTAGCCGTTTCGCAAGTCAACATCTGTCATGTTGGCACTTCTCACATTGTGAGCAGTATTGATCAGGACAAAGACGACACTGAGGCAGCATCGATGTTGCTGTTGTGGCCATAGGTCTACTTCATGTGACTGTTTGCACTCGCAGCAGCTTGCTTGCCTTGGTTGAAAAATCTTCATGTTCTTCGTCTCTCGCTCAACTGAATTTACGTGGCAGGTCGAGATTGTCAATTCCAAGATAGCTGAGTGCGACGTGCAATTGGTCTGGGTTTTGGGTGAAGCATGTTTGACCATGCGGCGAAAACCAGTCCATACTGCAGTTGACACTTGTTCAAGGTCCACCGCCACTTTAGGAACTTTGTCATTCGATTTTGTGGAGACTTTGCACGGACCATCAAATGAAGTTACAAGCAAGCACATGATTGAGCGATCCATGCAAAGCCCATGCGTCCGGCATGGCCTCTCTTGTGAGGGCCTCACTTCCTGAGGCCAAGCTCAAACATCGTGAGGACTGGCATCTCAAGCAATGAGGTTAAACGCAGCAGCCGCTGCACTTTGTACCATTTCTTGGAGTTCCGAGGATTGGGTCAGGCGTGGTGACTGGAGAGCAAGTTTCTTGCAAACAATTGATGTCAGCCAGGGCTAGTGCGGATCCGCCGCTTTGTGAGCATGATGTGCGATGCATCTTTGGGCTCAGGCACAGGACACTATGTTGGTTGTTTTGCAAATCAGCTTTAGTGGAAGTTGTTCACATTTCATGCCAGGTCGGCTGACTTGATTGCACTGCTTCGATCGGATCCGTTGCATCCCTGGGAGAAGGTTGGGACTGGAATTGCTTGTACAACTTCACGGCTTTGGGCTTTGCGCTTGATTCCAGGCACCCCCCCAGCTGCACCTTTGTGGTGTAGCTTGGGCAGATCTGCCCCGGGCAGCAGACCAAGATGCCTCAGAGGCAGATGCGCAGAAGGCAGGGCTGTTCGGATACACCAAAATGCTGCAGCACTTGACTGGGACTTTTGTTCTTCTTGCTCAGTCCGTCTTGGTGGGTGGTGTTGAGCTTCTGGCCCAATCCTGCCGCCCCATTCTGAGCAATTGGCTGGATCAGTGTTCAAATTGAATCCTGCGGATTGCCCTGCAGCTCTCAAGGTGCAGCAATACTGGTGTCAATCATGGCAGCTGTGGGCTTGGGATTGTGCTTCCTGAAGTACTAATCATTACGTATCATTCCTTGAGCTTAAATGGGCGGTCGCTGCTCAGGCTGTTTGCTTGGCTGCTGCATGTTCCGTGGTCGAAGTTCAGCGGTGCAGGCTCCTTGTCCAGCCCTGTCACCACTTTCACAACTGTGTGAAAACCTCCCTTGGAACGTTTGTGCAGATTTGGCAGTCTGCCAGTAATGGTGCAGGTCGCTGGAGCGCCTGGCAATTCTCCTCCTCGTGGCCCATGTCGTGCTAACGTGCATGGGATTTCTGGCACTGGCCACATGGTGTGCGATTCGGATGAAGTTGGGCCCTCAACGAAGTCTTGTGCATGAGCATGCAGGTCTGGCATATTTGTCAATCGCATCCTTTGCTGCCAAGGCCGTGGGTCGCGCAACTTCTCTTTATCACAACAGGAGGCCAAGCTGCGATTTGGCCGCACCAGCTCCAGGCTGGCGGGTCGCATTGGCACTTCCCAGCTTTGCAGAAGCCCAAGGATAGTCTTTGCGATTAGTCAACTATTATACAGCAGCGGCCTGCAAAATGTCTGGTCGTACTGCTTGGTTTTGCGTGGTTGTGAGAGACATATCGTGAGGGAATGTGCGAAAATCAGCTGTGCTTTTCTCCTCAGATTTTGCCTGGGCCTGGTGCTGGCTGCTTCGGGGCTGCAGGGCTCCTAAGCTTTTGCGCCGGGCTGGTGATGATCGGTCGACAGGAGGAGAACTCCACAATCCAAAGACACACCCTCAATCAGGTTTTTCCTATGAGCCTAGGTCTGCATTTGCTGGAGATACTTCCCAACAAAGGTTCTGAAGATGCAGACCCCAAACATGATCTCACCTGCCGGAGTCCCTAATTTTGGATTCAGCTCTATGTTTCTTGGAGGAGCCACAGGATGGCGTCAAGGCCGCCCCGGCAGCAGAACCACCGCAGCCGTCGGCACCACGTGCCAGTCAGCCAAGCCAGGCCGGAAAAGCTACTCGTGGTGGCTGAGGATACTTGGTAGTTTCTCCCCAAATTAGGGTGTACCTCTTTGGGGGTCCCTATAGCAAGGTTCACAGTATTTTGCGGTTTATATGGAGGTCCCCCATTCTGGCAAACTACCACTTCAGGTTTCCAGCTGCTAGGGTTAGGTTTTTAGGGATGAAGTGTTTACATGGTCTCATCTTGTTCCACTTGGCTTGTCGTGCAGGACAAGCTTGTGAAACTCGTTGTCGCCGCCTCGGCTTTGAGACACAATCAGCGGGATGCAATGCTCGGGAAACCCTGTACCACTTCATTGAATGCAGCCTTTTGCACTTTCTGTGTGCCTGAGGCGCAAAGACGCCGAGAAATAGTGCGCGAGCAGCAGCAGTGGGTGCTAGACCAAGTCTAGCACAAGCTTCCAGTATAAGCAGGAGGGAGTCATGTGTGCGTTTACTGCACTAATACAGTCCCTCGTCTGAAGCATGCATTGGCAATTGTCCAGAATACCGTTATGCTACCAGATTTTTTGAGTGGGTGGAACGTGTCACAGGCTGATACCTTGCTGGTAGGCCCGCAGCCCAGGGTGCAGCAGCTTCTGAGCAATTGTATGACATGCCAAGTGCTGGCAGCCCTGTAGCAGATAATGCGTGCTTGGAGCGGCAGCTTGCCTCAGGATGTGCAGCTTGCTTTGCGGTTCTTCTACTTTCAAGCCTCTGGATTGTTGGTGGGGGCCTGATGTGCTTTGTTTGTTCGTTTTCAGCTTCCTTTATATTGCAAGATCCTGCAAGCATCTGGTCGGGTGATTCGAACAATCAGGTCAAAGGGCAGTCGACCTTGGTGTATCGGACCCAGTTTTTGCCGCGGCAAACCTCCACCACGATTGTTACACCAGTGCCCCAGCCTTGTAGCATTTTGTACTTGCTGCTACTGTCACCCTAATGCCTTTACTTGCTACTGTTACAGCTCCTCCTTTTCCCGGGTGCAAGGTTGTGAAAATTCTAGTCTCTTTCGGGCACGCTCCATAGAAGGGGGCGTCTTATACAGAGCACCCACAAACGAACCATCATTTTGACAGCCCATCAGGTCAAGGATGCCTTGAACAAGCCGACCTGGAGACGAGGGAGGTCAGCTCTTTGCACGGGGGCTTTGCAACAAGAATTTGTCAACGTAAATGGGACTTTCAGGCACCATTTCTATTCCGAGCTGGCCTGTTTGTGCCAGCATCGTTTCATTTGCTTCCATGACTGCTTCTTCTGGATTGTCTCCCTGCGACTTTGTGTAGGGTGAGTGGCAGTGTGGAGGACGAGCTTAAGACTTGTTCTAGATCTTTGCCATATATTATGGCTCTTGAAGGGACCGAGGAAGAACCACCAAACAATAGGTTCCATGTTTTGCAGTGCCCATGCTGCGAATCAATGCCCATCATGTCCCCTTCTCTGTGTGTTCTGGCACAGTGTCCAAGTCTGTTTTGTGGCAGGTATCCTGGTGGTATTCCCTGGCATGCTGAAGAATACCGTGAGGTGGCGTTCAGTTATGTTGCCGACGCCGTTGGATTTGGTACTTTCATAGTCTAGAGCTGACGAACCTCTCCATTGTCCTGATTACAACGATCGCCCACTTTGTGTAGATCTAGCCAAATTGAATGGTCCTGTTCCTCTACAGCCGCAGGCATGGCGTGATGTGAAAGCTGCCAGCATTTGTGCCCTCCTCAGGGAACAGATTGCAAAAGACAACGCGGGGTCACGGCTCTTTCTGCTCATGTCATAGCATGTCATTCACGCTGAGGCACAGGAATTCGAACTGCCATAAAGATCGACGACTTCCGGAAGTCTGCCTGGAGCCCAGCTATTGTCGTGAAGCTGATGGATTGTTCAGGATGCTACTTTTCACGCTGAGAGTTGGCCTTGTTGCCCACTCTTTGCAGACAGCAGAATGCATGCTATGTTGACATCATCTTCATTAGATGACGTAGCTGCTGGCGGGCTGTTGCTCCAGTGAAGACGGTACACTCATAGCCTCATAGCTTTACCATTGCAAGGTCCAGCGGCATGCGGACGAAACTGCGCAGCAGTTGAAGAAACGATTCAGAAGTGGCCGCTACGAGACCGCCCAGCAGGGCGGCTAACTTCGAGCAATGAAAAAATGTGGATATCGATGTGCGTTCTGCAGACTGTGTGGAAACCCCAACTCCCCAGTGTTGATGGCATGTCGGAATCTGCTACGTGCCGCCCTGGAACTTGCACACGCATTATTGGTGCTAATCATCTAGTCGCTGTTGGCAGAGCTGTTGCAGGCATTTTTGTGGATCCGTGCCAAAACTGTGAGAACATCAGGGGATTAAGTTCAGGACATGACAGTAGTGCATGACACAGTGAAGTGCCCGAGCAGATCAGGGACCAACGAACGAGAATTCCCTTGGAATGTGGGAAAAATGCTGTAATTGTCAGAATATCTGGCTGCGGTCCAGACATGTTTACTGACACCACAGCAGGTATGAGGAGTTTGTGGAGAATGTCTTACGAGCAAACCACAGGCGCTTGCCTTGGAGCGGGGAGGACTTGTCAAGTCATACGCAGCAAGAGCCTTTGCTGCTTCGTTCTGCGTGCCTCTTTCCTCGACGTTGTTGTCGAGGCAATCACTGAATAATGGTCTGCTTGCTACTTTCCTGTTTTTCCATTGCTTTCCAACATTCTTGGTATTGTCGTTGATGCTCACCAAGTTTATATCGCCGAGGAAATGCCTGCTGGAGTGGCAAGAAGCCGCAGAGGTGGTTGAACAGTGGGACGCTTTGCGCGACTGTGATTTTGCCATGCCTCCATAAATTTTGGAAGCTGCAGAGAGCATGTACGCACAGCCTTCAGAACCCTAAACCCTAAACCCTAAGCCCTAAATAGTAGTTTCCATTCTCTTTTCCATTATGCCAATATAACCCCTCTAAAGCTCCAGTCTCTTCAGAGCTCGCTGCACAGTTTGCCCTGCTCGCTGAGGTGCAAAGATTTGCGACAGAACATTTCCATGCTGATCAAGGTTGCGGGCCTGCCGCCAATGGCTGTGAAGAACTCTTGGAATTCCATTGCTCCCTCAGACAGGAGGACGTTTCCGAGCTGGAAACGAGTGTCGAGCTGGGCTGCCAGTCGGGGCTCCAGTTGACAGGGTCAAAGGGCTTGGAAATCTTCACACAACACAGGAACATTAGCTAGAGAACCTGCGACATGTTGCGCATTTTCTCCGAAGACTTTTCGCGTAGCATTTGACGCCAAAGTTGCCTCGGCACTTGGTTGCCACGTGTTGCCACAGAGAGATTCGGAGAGTGGACAAGCCAGCGGTCGCTGGTTCCAGGTTTTTCGTCAAGGCGCTGGTTCCAGATACTAGCTGCATCTTTGTGGACGTAGGTGTCGCCGACATGTTGTGTCTCCGTGCGTGGGGAATTTTGTGGGCTTGGAGATGGCTTTTAAAGCTACCAATAACATCCATGAGAGAGAGCTCATCCTTCTTGTGTTTCTTATGCTATCAGCGTTTTGTCGTTCAGTGGCAACGCACCAGCATCGGAGGTAGAAACTTGGCCGGGTCAGGTTTGTAGACTGCAAGGGTCCAAGATGCTTTGTGCCTTGATCCGGGCCATTTTAGACCCTCCCACACTCAGGCCGTACAGAATTAGTCCGCCCGTCACCTGAGTGCGGAGCAGGAAAGATCCCCCTACTCAATCCTTTGCCGATCAAGGACGCGCCAGGGCCACGTGCAGCAGTGATGTGCTCATTTGTCTTGTGCTGCTGCTGTTATCATAATGACTACTTTCGCTACATGTGCTTCTGCTGCAGAACCTCTAGAATTGATTTCAAATTAGCACCGCTCTTGCTTTGATCTTTATCCCTACTTGTTGTCCTAGATTATAGATGTTTCAAGCTTCTGTGCCAGGCCTGAATTTCAGGCTTGAGATGCCCCTTGCGGATGCTGAGACGTTCCTTGAAGAGAAGGCTGTGATGAGACAGTTCACATTCCACATCACACATAATAGGTTTTTTTTTTGCAACTCCGCGCCCAATACCAGCTCCCACTCTTCGATGTGCAGGAGAGACATCTGCGGAACGGGATGGAGCTGAAGAGTAAGCAGGTTGCAAAGGTGAAGGCCTGCTTGCTCTTCTGCCTTCGCATTTCTGATTGCGGTCTTGCGACTGTCTGCTTGGAATTGGCATTGCGAAGTGTGAGTGTGTCAGGGCGAGGCTATGTGCCCCGCTCTAGGTTTAGAGAGGACCAGCTGGCCGATAGGCAGACATCCACGAGGCCTTGCACCTGATAGACTTGATGACAAGTCTACAGTCCAGCCCCCAGCAAACCAATATGCATTTGCTCACAGTTCTAGGCGCTCTGTAGAGGGTCTAAGCAGCATGGTATCATCTTTGGACTGACAGAGAGCCCGTATCTTTCACAAACTTTTTATAGTTTGCATCCTATGCTGAACCATTACTTTCCTGATTCAGGCTTATACCTATGACCGGGCATTCTCGGCATGCTAACGCAATCTGACCTAACCCAAATGGCATGTGCAAGCCCTTATGGCATGTGCAAGCCCTTGGTCCCTAAACCTGGTGGCATCTTGTCCGACCCAAGCGTTCGCTCCCCTTAGGCACGGGCAAAGCCCTGAGACGCTACAAGGACAGAGCAGAAAGGGTGCAAGTGGCCGAAGAGATGAGACCAGACTGCGTCTAGCTTTAAGTGGAAAGCCAGTGAATGTTGCGCGTGTACTCACCTGGCCGATGGCCACGTAAGCCAGCTGCGGCACCGTGCTTTGGCTCAAGGAGCCGCTGCGGGCTATTGCCAATTGCTGCTACTTGTCAGAGAAACTGCTTCGTCTCGATGAAGCATGTAGTGGCCCGTTTTCTTGCTCCAAGTTGAGATGCCTTGCGTGTGGGCATGTTACCGATTCGATTTTTCTTCTCCAGTTGTCTTCTAGACCTTAGCCGCCATGGCTGCTGTCGCCTGGCTCCCGAACCAGCCGGAAGCAAATGCGGCTTTCCGTGCAGGACCCTGTGGCTGTGCACAGTGGGTAGTGTGCCTTGCATTCGCACATCCCTGGAAATAAAAGCCGTTTCGCGCAAGGAAGCATCTCCCCACACCAGTCCCAGGCTCCGGGCCCAGACACCATTTAAGCGAGAAGCAAACAGGGGGGGGAGTCCTGTTGTTGTATTTTGCGGCGCAATGTTCCTGTGAATCACCACTGCAATAATGCGCGTACTACATTGATCACGCTCCATGCCAGACAGATTTTGATGCAAGCTGCAAGCATCCTTTTTCAAGGTGCTTCATTTTGTGAAAGCAGAGTTAAGGGGCCTCGCAGGTGCCGCCTCCTGCTGTAACGGGACGGGCATGTTCTGGCCTCAGAATGATAGGCAGGCTACAATGCTTTATGACACACTGAAGCCTGCCGAGGGGCTGTGGACCCCGGTCAGATGCAGGCGAATGTGTGTTGGTCCTGTGTCATGTGCAGCTTGAATTTCTTGAAAGGCGGGCATGGCGCAGGTTCCTCGGATGGTGCCTCCAGTGGCCTTGCCAGGACCGCTAGTTTGAACAAACCAGCTCACGCAGTCATTCCTATTCTGTGCACAGAATTTTAGCCAGGCGCACAGCTCGCTGAGCCAGTGACAGGTGGCATGCCAGCTTTGATACAGGTTGTAACCAGTGGCCTAAGTTGAGTCCCGGGCAGGCCAAGCTTCCGCCACTGCGACCAGCCCAACGCCTTTTGTTGCAGCCAGCTTCGATGCGGTCGATGTCAACCACGATGGAGTCATCTCTCGTGCAGAATTCCAGCAGGCAGCAAACAGTGGCCATGGTCTCAAGAATTCAAAGCCTTGCCGCAATGCACTGATATGTCCAGCGCAGAAGATCTTTTCAGCCCAGGCCTGATCTTCCCTGCGGCACCAGCACGTGTGAGGCGCAGACTTCTGCTTGTGTAGGCTGCACCCACGGTTGCCAGAGAATGAGTCACTTGAGAATCAAGCGGGGCTGGGAGCAGGTCGGTTTCGCCTGCCCCAGTCCGCAGCGTCCAGCCGCACACAGCTCGGCAACTGCAACAATCGCACCAAAGAGATACGCAATAGATGTCTCCACCGCAAGACTGCATAGGTTTGCTTACGCAGCGCCACTGAATCGTGGGGTGCCAGGATCCAAGCTTGCAGGTTTTCTGAAGTCGGATTGCAGAATCAGAGCAGATACAATGGCCATGGCTGTCAAGCCTACTTCTTCCTTGCTTGCTCGTCTCCTATTGCAGAAGCTAATGGGTTTGGCAGAAGTGCTCTTCATAGCTGAGGTCTCCGGAGCCAAGGAACCCGCCAAGTCGGTATCCTCAGAATGGATTGGATCACGGTGCCAGTCAACAGAAGGCAGGAGGCTACTTGTGCTGATCTTGATGTTTAGAAGAGTATTGTATCTTGTTTTCAGCAAGGATCCCCGCTCAGCATGTCGAAATGGGCTTTGGTATGAAACATCACGGGGAGAGCGTTGGCCGCTATAGCGTCCCAAAGGTCAGCAGCCATCCATGTTTTTTTAGTAGCAACGCTTTTTTGTGAGAAGGGTCCTAGAGCAGGGTGGTGTAGAGTTGAAGGCTGCTGCCAAGATTCCAGGACACAGTGCGCAGGGGCTCACCTTGTGATGGCTTGGTAGCCATGATTTTGCACGTACTTCTTGCAATACTGCCGAAGGGAGACTGCTTCAGGGTCGGGGTTTTCTGTGCTCGAGCAATTGGGCGTCTGCTGGAGGATATGTTGAGGACGCCGAGAACCGTGTGTAATGGGCATCCTTGCATTAGTCAGCTGCTGCGGACTGGTTTTTATCGGGAATCGGCTCAGGTCACGTCCTTGTCCCTGGCACCTCTCCGAACGTGCTGCAGGCGCATCAACATTGTCAACATCGTTCAGATGCAAGCCGCTGAACACTTTGCCTAATATGGAGGCACAAGTACATGTGGCTCCGGTGAAGACCGTGCCAGCACACGCCTTAGCAATCATGATGCAACCGTTTTGATAGGTTGTCATACTTCAATCTGTGAGGCTCATTTGGCTCAGCACCAACCTCAGGAGTGAAGGGAGAGGGGTGGATATACAGTGATGACGCTTGCTTTTTCGTGGCGTTTTTGTCTTCACAGTTGATGCTGCAACACCTCATAATGCTCTGTGCACTTTTCACCTGAGGCCGACGATGTCAGCACGGGCCTTTCTTGGCTATCTGCACCCTCGAGACACACCTGCTTCCTGTTTTTCAATCCAGATCGGTTTTCATCAGAGTAGACTTGCAGACATCACTTTGAAACACGATAATAAGAAGCACATGGCCGGTGTTGCTGGGGAGGCAGGTCTGACTGACAAGAATCTTCTTATTGTGCCTGCTAAGGTACCCAACATTCAGGTGCTGCCGCCGCATGCGCCTTACAAGAGGGATCGGCAGTTTCCTGCAGGAGTCCTTTGAGAGCCTTAGATGCGGACTTGGCTTTTTTGCGGTACATCATATCATAACTGCTCCCACTTTGCAAGCCGGTGTCATCGTAGAAGGAGCCATGCATCCAACGTCTCGATGCTTGTTGATTTCGAATTCTTTTTTCCTGGCCTTGCCTGGTGAAAGCTGAACTACCTATGAGGTCTGAACCGGAGCCCTTTCAGAACGCATCTGAGGAGTCTGCCAGGGAGGTCTCAAAGTGAGGACTGCGTGCTGCCATCCGGGGCAAATGTGCAGGACTTGATCAAGCGCATTGACGGTGTTGTCTCAAGCTTACAAGCCCGGGGGAAGCTTTAGCTCAAGTGATGTCTCGCTTATGGCAGTTACTTGATGCGTGAGGTAACTGAGATGGAGCGAGAGCTGTCTGATGATCTGGCAGCGTGCGGATCCCAGGAGCAAGCAGATCTTCTCGCAGAAGAGGTAGGCTTTCACAAGCACAAGCAGGTGGCAGTAGGTTCCATACTGCACATCAATTTAGTGACAGTTTATCAACAGACCCTGCTGGAAGCGGATCGGAGCTGTTTCAATATGTTTGAGATCCGTATGTCATCCAGCGGCTGGTAAGAAAGGCTGGCCCTCCCTGGCATGTAGTCGGGTGTAGCTGAGGTGTGTCAAGTCTCCTCTGAACGAGCTCAAGGCCGGTGCCAAGGCCAGTGTCTGAAACATCGGGCTTCGACAAGATTGCTGCCTGTAACGCGGTCTGCTCTGTTTCTGTGATGAGGTTGAGATGGGTGGCCAGGAGCCCTGACAAAGAAGATTAGCAGGGCAGCTTCTCTACATGAACATCAGATGCAGAAAGCTTTGCACTTGTTGATGGAGCACTAATGTACCAGGTTTCAAAACAGTCCCATCAAGTAAAGGTGCCATGGAAGAAAACGATGCCAATGGCGACAATGAGAGCCCGGCTCTCATGACATTGCGCTGGTCTTGCTTTTGTGGCTGTTTCGTGCACAAAGGCAACCTTTCCTTATAAACAAGCAAATCCCCACCAGGTTCAGGTGATAGGCACAACGAGTCAAGCCCCTACCTCAACAACGGTACCAATTTCGCTAGGATTCGCATTTTTCCTTCCTGAGTGTAGGGGCGCAAAGACGCAGGGCAAGAGAGGCTGGCAAACGTCTTGTGCGCAAGTCAAAGCACGCATTCCCAATTCAGCGGTTCCGGTATAACGTTCGCCCCATCTAGAGATGAAGCTGTGGTTTGGCATTTGCGGAATCAACATTTGAGTTTTCACAACATACTGGCTCTAGGGATTCTGTGAGTGCCTGGAATTTGAAGGGACATGTAGGGTTCACTTGGAGAAGCCCCCGCATGCCGAGGCACTCTCGACTGGATTGACAAACAGATTAGAGCCATTGAGTCGCGGCGCGAGGCATGCGAGCTCAGGCACCAAGGGTTTTTTAGTGGGCAACGTTCCAAGCCTTGACGAACGATGAACGAGTTTCTGCCATTCTGGGCTTATGAAGGTTTGCCCACGTCCATCCCCCTACGCTCCTAATCTTCTGGGAGCTTTGCTATCCCTGGTCTCCGGGGTTGCTGGTCTATGATCTGCTTCCTTTGTGCTAGTTTGGGCTTGTTTCTTTTGTTTATACATGGAATGATCCGGTTCAGGCAGGCCCATCTCTCCGACCTCCGGCGCCTGGTGGCGGAGGGTGAGCGTGGCCCACTTTCAGGCATGACATGCGCTTTCTATTCGTGCCAAAATCATGCATGGTGATGCGTGGCATCTACAATTTGCGTTGAGGCCGCCGCCACATTCGTGATGAAGGCGCAGCCGGCCAGCAGCGAAGAGTGGTGACGTAGCGTTCGTATTCAGCTCTCCCTGCGTGCTGGCCAGGGCTCTACGCGGCACCTCCAGAGGATGTGGATGCGGCCGGAAGCCTGGGCATGGCATAGGTGTGAGAACCCTGTCGCATCACACATGTGCTGACATTCCCAGACCCTTAGCTGAAGGCAGGCAACAGCCCATCGCAGCGGCTGTCAAACCTTGAGGCTAGATCGAACTTTCTTGTCAGGAAGGTTTTCAATTAGCTTTGCTTGGAATCTCGTGGAGATTGCGCGCATGAAGCGTTCGGCTCAAGCAGCCGGGGGTCAAGGAAACGGAGCAGCATGGAATCCAGACAAGAAGAGGAGGATCCATCATTCAAGCTGCCGGTAGCCGCTGTGGGCCGGGCCTGTGGCCTCCTGGATCAGGCCCTCGGATATGCAGCTCACCTGAAGCCCTTGGCCGAACACCGCTTTTTCACTAGGGGCTGGGGTGACCTTCAGGAAGTTCAGGATGGGCGAGCCATCATGGACAGCTTCCTTCTTGAATATGCCCAAGGCCTTGCACCCCCAACGATGTCTCTGGGTGCTGAACATGCCGTCTTTGGCGGCTCGGGTTTTTGCTGCCGTGGACACTTTCCCAGCCCATTGGCTTCGATCCTACCCGAGGAGAGCAAGCTGTGTGAGTTGGAGCTCTTAGTCCCAAAAGATCGACAGCCCTGGGCATGCGTGGTGCAGTTCCCGGGAACTGCAGACCAGTCCTACTTCTTCAGGAAGATGATGCTGGCGGCACCACTGCTACGCGAAGGTGTGGCTTCTGTTTTGATCACCCCACCTTTCTACGGCTCCCGCCGTCCGAAGCAGCAGATACTTCACTACATAGACAAGGTAACAGATTTCTGCCATCAGAGTGAGAGCCTCCTCTTGGAGGCATTGCAAGTCCTTGACTGGCTGAGAATGAAGTTTCCCCATGCTCATTTGGGCTGCACAGGCATCTGGAACATAAATGAATTGAGTTGTTCATGTTTATCTATACCCTGCAAAACCCAACAAACACACCCAAGGACTTGTTTTTGGGTTTACTAGGTCCTAAGCCCTATGCCCTAAACACGGAACCCAGGCATCTCGTGGGGTGGGGCCATGGCCTCGTGCATGGGCTTCCTGGCCCGGCGACATGATCTGGCTGTGATACCCTGCCTTCCCTCGGCCACTCCTGAGGTGTTGATCACAGGAGTGCAAGAGTGCTTAACTCAGGAAAAGGAATGGTAAAGCAATGCTTGTTTCAGAGTCTGGTACATCAAAAGTGTAGTAAGGGGCTTGACCTGTCTGCGTTTGCAGGAGCGCTTCGCGGGGAGGTAGCTCTGGAACGCCTGGCTGTGAGCGGGCTGACCCTCAAGGAGGCCGAGGGCCTACTCCGCGGCGTCCTTGGCGCCATGTCCACGGCAGAGCTGAATGAAATGGACATCCCTGGCCCGCAGGGTCGCAAGGTTGTTCTGCAGGTTAGTGCTTTCTACGACACGTTTGTTGACAAGCTCGCCAGCCGCGTGGCGTTTCGCACCCTCCGCCACCTGGACTCCAAGGCTCAGCTGCGATGGGTTGCCGGCGGCCACGCATCTTCCCACGTGGTGGCGCGATGCCTCTTCACCGGGTCCATCCTGACTGGTCTGAGACGTCTGGCGGCGTTGCACAATGAGCCTACATGGATCCCATCCAAAATGTAGACAGTATCCCCAACATCCCTGGCTTGCCAAGCATTGCTAAGGGTCAGTGTCAAAGCCCGTGCGCACACCCGTCAGACCTTTTCCTCAGCTGCAAGGGCCCTCGCGCAAAAACATTAAAAAAAAAACAAAGGCAGTGGCAACGTTTGGCAAATCACACTCGCAGTCGTAGTCGCTTTGGCATGGCCTCGTGTACTGCTTTTGGAAGAAACTCCGAGGGTGCCCGCGTTGCCGACGAGAAGCCAATGTTGAAATAAGTTTGGATGTTCTACACATGGCAGGTAGAGCACGAGGAGCTCAAGAAGCAGGCCTCCAATGAACATTTGTGAGAGTCTCCATTGACGGCTGCTGTCCTTCACTGAAGCTTCACGGAACTGCCCAGGTACTTGTACCTATGCAGCATACTTATATATGTATAAATACATATATATAATGTATATATTTATATAGATAAATATACATGTATATATATATATGATGTATACGGTGCATGTTTCTGTTTTGTCTGACTGGCTGCATCCTGAGTAGGTGGAAGCTGAACGGTTGGAGCTTCTCAAGGTCCACCTTTGCTTTTAAACATTGCCCTAGCTTCGTTGTGACTGATAAAAAGAGTTCCAGTTCCCCAGCTCACTGCCGTGAATTGGCAGAACTGGCTGGAACACATGAACGTAGATGGGCTTGGACTCCAGAGCTTGTGATGTGTTTTTGGTAGAGTTTCTCAAGTGGGTGTGCCATATGTGCCTGATCCACGAACAGGTGCGGTCCAACCTGGAAATGGAGTGTGAGCGCCGCTTGGAGGAGGCCTGCCATTTAAGTGACAGTGCCTATGGTGGATAAGTTTTGGCGAGTGCTGCCTGACGCATCCTGACGCAGGTGAGAATGCTTGCAGATTCGGTCCAGGACATTTTGCCCTGCCCACCATCCATCCTGAGTGATGCAGCAGAGTGCGTGGAGCGTTGCTGCCTCCAGTGCATCATTTAGTCCCCATGTGAATGTTTCTGATCAGAGCAAAGCGTGATTGATGGCTCCAGGAGGGTCGGCAGCGCGCAATCGCCGCCGAAGAGGCTGAACTTGCTAGGACGAAGGGGCAGATAACAGACGTGTTCTGTGCTTCAGGCGGCTAACCAGCGCGCCAAAGAAGCCGGCTTCCAGGTCCAAGTGCTGCAGGCACAAAGAGTGATAGCCATGAAGCGAAAGCGTGGAAAATTCTAATGGCACAGGGCAAAGCAGGACCATGATTCTTGGGACACATGGGAGGGGAGATGCAGACGGCCCGAAGCCTGATCCTTTCTGACTTGCAGGACCGTCTCCGTGAAGCAGAGGCTGTGGAGGGATGTCTCAAACCATGGCCTTCTTTGCAACAACCAGCATCCTATGCATCCTGGAATGATTCTGTGAATCCTCTCAGTGCCCAAGGCAGCACAGTCCTGGCCGTTTAGATTGCAGTAGTCATCCTTAATCTCTTTGTGCACTTTGTGTGGCCGTTGTCTAAGCCTCTGCCTGAAGGCTACCTTGGAGCGTGAGCGGCATCAGTTCCGTGTAGCGCAAGAAGCGCAAGCGGTGGCAGGCAGAGACTTTATGCGCTGAATCTAAGGTGGTCACTTGAAATAAACAGCAAAGCAATACGGATGGACCCTGTATTGCCGCGCGTACGTTGAACTTTCGCGTTCTCTACACATCCTGCGATCCTCCTGATTGAATCGTTGAAGTGCTTATGCGTGCAAAGTTGTATTTGTCTTGGCTACTGCCTCGTGCGCCGGTCAGGTGCTGATCTGCGCCAGCTGGAGGCTTGCCTACGTTGTTACATTAGCTGCTACATGAAATCTCAAAATGCTGCTGTCTTTGCGAGCTGTCGCCCTACCTTTTTCGATGCAAGCAACAATGTGTATCACGTCTCTCAGTCGGGCTTTGCACTGTGTTTCGGGCGGTCTCGGCCCAGAAATGAAGCATGTGACCCGTAGAGGTCATGTTCGTTTCCTTTGACTTGTCATTTTCGATATCGGCCTTATGCCCAGAAAATGAAAGCTCGACGGAAAGTGAAGGATGCACTCTTTGATCCCAACCCAAGCTTCAGTTCTTGCAATCGACTTCCATCATATCTGGTATGCAGGAGAACTCTCGAGCAGTGCTTGCAGATTGCCGTGCTTTGCAACAGAAGGCTTGGTTCATCTCGTTCAATTTACAAGTGTGTATGGGTCATGCTGGCCATATTTCTGCTTAGAGATTCTACATTGTTTGATGGCCGCCTCTCCAGCAATTTGCAGGTTCGTGAGATGGAGCTTGAACGGGCTGCCTTCCTAGAGGTTCAGGCAAAGTCTGAGGCGCACTCCTCAAAGCGACTGGGATGTTGCGCACCTGGCCCCATTTCTCCCACGTGATTCCATGGTGCTTTTCACGAGGAGGACCGCAAGGCCCTGCTGGCTCGCATCAGTCAGTTTGAGGACCAGCTTCAGTGCATGGCTTTTTCTGATTCCGCAGACGCAGCCATTTTCAACTTTGCCCAACCAACCATTCATCACGATACTGGCAAACTTGTCTGTGCCACTCTGTTTTTGCAGCCACTATGCATGAAGGAGGAGAAGTCGCGAGATATGGAGTCCGTCTTGCAACATCACCGTGAGCAGTGGAGGGAGGCCTGAATTGTTTGAGTCTTGTCTAGCTTCTGATGACCATGCGAGCATGCAGCTACCGTCCTCTGGCTGACAAAGCTGAAGCTTTTCCCCGTGGCCAGCATCTTGCCTTGTCAGCCACAGCAACAGGCCGCCAACAGAGAGTCAGAGTTGATGTCGGTTGCCCAGTTTCGTTTGGCCATGTCTTGAAGCTCGCATCATGGTACCAGAAAATGCATGCAGAGGCGTGCCTCCCTTGAAGCCACTCACAGCCGGAACCTCAAGGCCCGACTAGAAGTTCATCATCTTCATGAAGACGATGGCAGTGGTGTTGCTGGTAGCTATCATTGTAGCACCAGTTGGGCAGAGGGAAATCACATAGCCTCTCAGACCAAAAACTCAGACAACTTAAGCGTGTGGCATCTTGCAACGACTTCATATTCTAGTTTCTGTCTACGTTGCAAAATGGAGCACAAAGGGTTTGAGGATGGTGGAAAGCAGCGGCGGCATCAAAATCAAATTTCAACAGTATTGACAGAGGACGAGTTTCCATAACTTTGAGACACCGCTACATGGCCCCATCTTGCAGTCGTGGCAGGACCTTGAAAGGCATAACCAAGCAAGAGCTGGAGAATCCCATGCAAGCGTCCTCAAGGAGCTATTGCTGCTGTGCTGGTTGTTGCTATTCTTTCAAGTACATGTGCTTTCGCTATCAATGTTCCTGCTGCTGGTGCTGGTGGTGCTGGCACTGGTGGTGCTTCTTCTGCTGGTACTGCTGCTGGTGGAGGTTCTGCCATTGTTGCTACCACCACGCTACTGTTACTTTTGTTCTCACTGTTGCGCTACTGTGGCGCTACTGCTAGTAGTGCTTCCGTTATATTCCCGCTGCTTGAACGCTAGCATTCCCATTTACTTGTTGATTCCATCCGCGGTTGTTGAGATCATTCTGGTGCTGTGTTTTGATATTCGTGCCCCATTCTCGCTGTTGAGTCACCAGGAGCTGGACGAATGGAAGGCAGAATGCACAAGGCCAGATCATAGGACAACTTACCGAAGGGGCTGAGTGGTGAGGCTTCTGTTCTGAGGCAGCTTCAGCCACAGAGATCTTTTCCCTTGGAATGCCTGGCTTCAACATTCCAGTTCTGTCACTTCTACCTAAGCTAGGCTGAAGCATCCTCCCCATCATGCTGTCTCTTTTTGACCATGAGGTGAAGATTATCGTAGTCATTGCCCAAACTACCATATGTGTCTTCCTGGTAAAGCCTGGCTATTCCATGAGGCTGCAGAACGACAGGGAGGCCGAGCAGAGGGCACGAGCGGAGCTGGAGCAGCGTCATGCTGCCGCACGAGCCTCAGAGCCCAAAAGAAGCCAGGATCATTCCACTGTAATCTTGTTCACCCTAGTGAATTTTTCCTTGAGACAGGTGGGGAGGTCTCTCGTAGGCGTAGTAGCCTGGAGTGTCAGACTTGGTGGTATGGCATGCGCCAGCCCAATGCTCCTGCGACAAGTTTGATTGCAGTTCCTTATTGCATACCATTGAATTATCGTATGATTGCACAGCGGGTGTTGTCATGAGGTTCAAGCAAGGGTTTGGAAAATGCGCGCAGTTTCACCACATGGAGAGCAGACCCTACACCTGCTGTCGATACTCAGAGGTGCCATGTTTGCAAGTGCACAACAAAGCTTTGTGCCGAAGTCCACAGAGACCGTTTCGTCTTCAACCTCTGTCTGGAATGGGTTTAAGTACAGGTCTGTTTGCCCTCAGACTCGCTTTTGGGCCTTCGCGTCGGAAAAACATTTGCAAAGCTGCGCCGGGTTTAGCTGAGGCTGCAGCAGGGGCAAGTGTTGATCAATCAGCTCTTGAACTGCGAGAAGCAAGCCTGAAGAAGTTCCTGTCGTTGCCGAAGCATTGGACAAGAAAAGCGCGTAGCGTCGAGACGGACCATTTCAAGCAGCCTCTTGGGGGCACGAGAGCACGACGCATGCTGCTTTTCGAGAATGCAGCTGCGCTTGGAGATGTGGAGTGGCTGCAAGCGCTCCTCAATGCTGGTGTGGACATTGACGGGAAAAACTTGTTCGGACAAACCGCCTTGTTTTTAGCATCTTGGTACGGCCACACTGAAGCAGTGAAGATCCTGCTCCGTCATGGTGCCAAGGCAATTCCGGCAAGTGGAGGGGTAACGCCCCTTGAAGCAGCAGCTGCGCATCATCATGGGAAGATTGTTGATGTGCTGCGTTCTTTTGGCCACGTTGTGAGTGTAGGGACTGCAGCGGAATTCACGCTGAGTGGATTGGATCTGGTGCCTAAGCTGCTTCTCCCTGAGGCTGGTATGGTGGGGAGTTGGTTTTTATCTAGAAGTTTCCAGGAGGATTCCCTTCAGATGCTGGATGACTTGGGCAAGTCCCTACCGGTCCCAGAGACAGAAATGGGTCGACGGGCAGCCGAGCGTCTATTCTTCTGTGATGCTGTGGGACATATCAAAGATGCCCTTACACACCTCTTAAGGCAGGCACAGTTTGAAGAGGTGCATGTTTCTCCATGGCTTAGATTCCTACGATACAAAAGGCCCAACATACCCCTGGTTCCCCATGTTGACTATGAGTGGTTGCCCGGCTACATCTCTGCAGAATTGCCTGGCTATGGACCTTCAGACTTCAGCACAACGCACACACTGCTCCTGTACCTGACGGATTGTTGCAATGGCGGTGAGACTTGGCTCCTGGATGGAACGCCCGACCAATGCCCTGATTCTCCTGAGCCACTGGCGTGCATTCCTGCTCGGCGTGGTTGCATTCTCCTTTTCCCTCACCAGCGGCTTCACATGGGAACTGCCTTGAAACAGCTGCCAAAGATGATGCTTCGAGCCGACGTTAGGCTGGGCGCAGCACCAGGTATCGCATCGCCTGCAAAAAGCATCTGTTGCTGCAGACTGCTTGCTTGGAGCCTGGAGTAGTTGAAGGCTCTCTGCTGCCAGGCTGTGGAAGATGCAGCGAAGTTGCGTGATGACCAGCAGCGGCTGCAGGCACAAGACATGCAATCCCCAGTCTGGTCTGAGCTGCGGAGGGTGCGGAGGGTACGTTAGATCGTTAGATCCAAGCAGGCTGCCCACGCCGCAGAAGAGCGAGCCAAGGCTCACAGGGAAAATCACACACTCTGTACGCTAGTGTTGCTAGTGACGCTAGTTCAGACTCAATTGGCTGACATGGCAGGAGGCGGTTTCTGCGAAGCACCAGGAAGTTCTGGCAGACATGGAGAAGTTGAAAGGAGACAAGCTGGAGTTGGAGAAGGACTGCATTGAAAAGTTTCACATGACTCCTTTCGCGGCATTCGATGCTCATGATGTCCAGGACCAAGCAGCTGAGAAACAAGCGAGACTGATGGCAGAGCAGAAACATGCAGCTGCACTGGAGGCCTCTCTAGCCCACCTGCCCAGCAGAAAGTAGGCTGAGGATAAGCTGACAGAGAAGTTCCCAAACTTGGGGGTACCTCTAGATGGGTTATGGGGGTTGTATGGATATTCATGTATACATATATATATATTTGCATTCAGGGTGTGTTACCCGCATGCACCGGAGGACGCAGAACGTCTCAAGGCAGACCAGGAGAAGCTGCAAGCAGTTCCGCCGGCGGAGTTGTGCTCGCGATTGAATGAGTGATGTGCACGTTCGGTGGCATGGGTTGCGGTTAAAGAACTTAAATCAAGTCACCCTCATAAGGGAACCCCATTATTTCCTGTATCAATCTCTTTTCTTTAACTGAATGTTTACGTACAATAGGGATAATACACAACAGTAAGCAATAGTGTCTCCTAGCTTTGAAAGTAACTTGATCTCAGTTCCTTCACAGCAACCCAGCCTTGGTTTTGGGAGTTGCCAGGACAAGGTTGCTGAGCAAGCCGCTCGGCAAGAGGCGTGAGCATCGATGCACCGTGCATCTTTAATTGAGTAGAGTAACTATAGTACTCACTGAATATTATTCTCACTTGTACTCTTGTTGCTATGAGTACCAGTATTATGGGTGTGCAGCCTGCGCACGATGAGCACGAATGTTGTGCATGTGTTTTTGCATGAGTTCGACGGTAAGTGCTTTCTGAGCAGGCAGAACGCCAACACCAATCCGTGTTAAAGGACATGGAGCAGGTGCGTTTGGGCCTCAACGCAAGCTAAACGGCTGAACTACGCGGCTCTTGCCACCAGCTTGGCCAAGGTGCCGACCATCAGCGGGTGAGTCAAGAAAAGGAGGCGGAAGCTCGTCTGCGCACCGGCGCCCAGTTGATTTTGGCTGAGCCTCATTCTCAACTGAACCTAGATCTCTGCTCCATGTGATACTTACTGACCGCTGGGCTGCATGAAGTCCTGCGAGTGCCGAACAAGCCTTCAAGGCGCAGAGGCTGAGTCGAAGCATGCCTCAGTCGTCAACGACATGCAGAAGCTCCAGGAAGATCACTCCAGGCATCCATCCATCCATCCATCCATCCCTCTGTTCTGCGGATGGTCTTTGCATGGCCATGTGCAGGCTCAAAGCAGACAAAGATGCCGAAGAACGAGCCAAGCTGGAGGTGCTTGTCACGGATCTGGAACGTTCCTCTCTTGTGCATTACAGTGCTTGCACTCATTGTTATCAGGCTCTAACCGCAGCATTCCTTTCCTTTTGTTGGTGTGTCTCATATCTTGAAGATGGGGCTTGTTTCCAGAATTGAGATGACTGAGATTACTGAAATTTTCCGGTAATCTCAATATTGGGCTGGTTCAGAGAAGTCCTGCCTCCCTATCACTGAGATTACTGAAAGCAGTGATGTAAGGCCCGAATCAGAGATCAGAGATTCCTCCAGGACTTCTCTCTGATCCACAGGTCTGATCACTGAGGTTACTGAGACAATTTCAGTAATCTCAGCAATGAGACGTGTGGATCCGAGAAGAGTTCTGGAGTAATCTCTAATCTTTGATCCGGACTGAGATGGCTGAACTTTTTCCATAATCTCAGAAATGCGGAGGCTGGATCAAAGCAGAGTCGTGGAACAACTTTTCATGTTAAAGGTTAAAGATTGGCCCAAGGCTTTTCTTTGATTCAGCTCCGGCATGCATGAAATTACTGGAGTTTTTCAATAGTTTCAGTACTTGGATTGTGGGATCAACGAAAAGTTCTGGACTAATTCCAGGTCTGTGATCCATTACGAAAATTATTGAGATGGTCCCCAGTCACCACGCAGATGCATTTTCAGGTTCTTGTTCGGGTCAAGTCTCAAAAGTGCTGTAAATAGCGCTAGATGATTACTTCCGGATGTAGCCTAGATTCCTTGTTTGGGATGGATGGCTGAGCAGAATTTGTCCCAAGAAGCTATAACTGGTAGGTGCAGCTCATGTGACCCATGGTTTTCTAGTTTTGGGGTTCCTAATTGGACACCTGTTGGCTTTTCGCGCAGATGGAAGAGGCTTAGATGTGTGTGTTGGGTAAACTTATTGTACAAGGGGCTAGAAGTTGTTAAACAGACAAGTGTCCACAGCATCCCCTCTCATATCTTACTACACCTTAAACCCTAAACCCTGCTATTGCTAATAGGCTTGCCGTTCTGGCCCTGACTTTGCGCAGGTGCAACGGCTCCACGAGGCCAGAAAAGCAAACTTGCCTTTTGCAGTTTGAAGTTGGTGGCCTGAACCCTAGATCCTAAACCCCAAACCCTTAGTTTCCATTTCATTTTCCATTTTTTTGATGCATTTGATTCTCCATTATTTGGCCCTAATACCTATAAAATCCCTCTATGTATAACCCCTATATAATCCCTATAGAACCCCTGTAGCCTCCCTATATAGATAGAGCCCCTATGTGTATAACCCTCATATACTCCCTACATAATCCCAACATAATCCCTATATAATCCCTATATAATCCCCATATAATCCCTATATAATCGCGATATAATCCCCATACAATCCCTATATAATCCCTATATAATCCCTGTAATCGATAACCCCTATATAATCTTTATAGAACCCCTGTAGCCTCCCTACAGAGTCCTATAGAACCCCTATAGAGCCCCTATGTGTATAACCCCCATACAATATAATCCCCATATAATCCCCATAGAATCGCTATATAACCCCTATATAATCCTTATTTAATCCCTATATAATCCCCAAATAATCCCTACATAATCCCTATGTAATCCCTATAATCTATAACCACCATATAATCCCGACAGTTTTTTTGGGGGAAATCTCAGGAGGTCCTGAAGGAGAAGACGTCAGGACACGGCCATCTCCAGGACCCGTGCCATTATGAGGGTTTAGGGTTTAGGGTTTAGGACGTAGGGTGTTGGGTTTAAGGTTAGGGGTTAGGATTTAGGACTTAGGGTTAAGGGTATTGGGATGTATTGGGATTAGGTTTTGCGGGGAGTTGGGGGAGTGAATCTAGGTATTATTATAGGGGTATCCACGGGGATTATATAGGGATCATCGGTGCCATTATAGGCGTAGATATGTGGATTGTCTCGGAATTGTAGGTATTATGATAGGGAGAGAGAGAGAAAGAGAGAGAGAGAGAGAATATATATAGATATATATATATGTATGGGGCTATATACGGATTATAGGAATGCACTCCCCGCTCTCCCTTAAGCACCAGAAAGTCTGGGAGTGTCTTTGCATGCAAGTGTCCAGTGCAGAACGGCAGCTGTAAACCTCGAAAATGAGTTTGTCAACAAGTCTTGCCTTTTTCCGAAGACGTGTCGGCGTGTCCTCAACCTGTCTGTGATAGATTGGTAATGTACATATATGTATCTTTCTTTTATATAGATTCGTAACTTCTACGGTTGCGAACAACCTCCCAAGAAAACCATGCCCAAGTTCGATAAATCACTCGCGTCCACGGACTGCCCTGGCCATCGGAGTGCATAGCTTCATGCTGAAGTTTTCTAAGTTGATCTCTTTAAAGGAGCTCCTGGAGGCTGAGAAGAGAGCTACGGAGGAGATGCGCCAGCGCCATGCTGCGGCCGGCTTCTTGGAGTGACATTCCTCGGGGGATGTTGTAAACTCGGCCTTCTTGGCTACAGGATTTTGAGTCGGTTTAGGAAAGCTGCCAGCTGCATGTGCATGCGCCTGCCTGAAAGTGCGCATCCGCCCCAAAGAGCGCTGTTTGTCCAATGCATGGAGCTCAGGTGGAAGGCGACAAGCAGTGAGCCTGCCATGCTTTCGTTGGAGCCCTGTTTCAGATGTGCCAGCTTTGCATGCCTAGATTTTGATGACTCGCTCGTTATCGTCATTCTTAAACTTAAGCGCAACATGGCATTTTATCAAATGACTCCCTAACCCATCCTCAGGCAGCTTTTTCGAATCCACTTCCAGCTCTAGCCATCCTCGGGGTACCCCATTTGGAAAACTGGTAGGTCAGAAGCTGACTCGGACTTGAAATGTAAGGTGGTGCGCCAGGGAGGCTCCTCATAAACATTAGTTTTGTCGGCCCTCCTTCAGATAGTTAATTCATAGGTAGTGGCGGAGGACCCTTTCGCCCCAGGCACCTACCTCATCCCACCCAAGTGTCCATCTCTAATGCTGAGATGAGTGTCAGTCATCCTCTGACTTCAAGCCTTTCAGGATTGTTTCTGCCAGTGTCAAGCACCAAGCTCAGGTGTGGTGTAGTCCATTGTTGCTGATTGTTCCATTGCCACTGTTTGTTGCCTCCTTTGCCCTTGCTGCAGTAGATTGCAACTCATCCACGACCCTGGACGACCCTCAGGTTCTGAAAGAGTTTTTGCGACTTGCTGCATCTGTAATTTATTCGCCCCCACTTCGTGTCCTCCAGCTTTCGTGACCCCCTTCGCAAGTAACTCTAGTGATGCTCTGGGTGTACCCCTATCCGCACGCGCTGCTCCCTTCATCCCAGAAGCCTAAACAGCACATCGTGAACTTCGGCATTGTTGTTTGCTGCAGTTCTGTCTTTGTCGTCGTTCAGATTGAGGGCTGAAAGATCCAGGGGGGGTAGGGGGTGCTGTTGTCGTCACAGAACACCGGTGTTTTAAATCCCAAGTCGTAGCGGCTGACGTCAGAGTCCATGGGGCGTAGAAAACAATTTCTGGCCCGACATTCTGTGGAATACTGCCTACCTCGACCTAGACAGAAACCATGCCCTGAGAAATGCTCAGACCCAACACCAACTCTCTCCAAAAATTCAAGCGACTGCTGGCATCACTTTCTTCCTGCTTTCTCCCTTGCCAGGAAGATGGCCCAAGATCAGGCCAGGCTTCAGGAAGACAAGGCTCGGGCTCCGAGGTTATGAGAGACGGGGGGCCTTGAGGAGTGGGTGGCAATTTTGTGGGCTGAGGTGTTTTGGGGGTTTCAGGGCTTTGAGGGATTGAGGCGAATTTTAGGTTAAGGGTTGTGGAGCTGATATCAAAGTGACATGCCCGGCATGAACGGCTTGCTGCATAGCAGCCACCTGGTAGGACAAAAGAAGTGTCGTGGACTCAGGGTTCCAGACATTCTAGGGTTCTGCGGGCTTCCCTACACTCGCAAGGTGCCTTAGTGTTGAGAAGAGGAACTCTTTGATTTTGACAGGCTGTAGTTAGGTTGTAGGACGGTGTTTGTCGGTCCATACTGGGAGCTCAGTGCGCTCCTGATTCCCCGAGTCATAAACTTCAGCCTACATATGTTGGAACCAGTGTGCGCGAAGGCCTGAGGCTTAAGGAGCAGCCGCTGAGAAAAATCCCAACGTGTGGACAAGGGATCACCCTTGTTTTCAACTTGCGGCTGAGCACGATGAAGGTGGCATTGACTTTGATTTTCGCTCCCAACTCCTTTATCCCTACAACCTAAAGCGCGAAAACCCAAAACCGCGTGAAACCCCTAAACCGCGTCTACCCCCCCCACCCCGTAAACCCCCTACACCCCTCAACCCCCCTAAACCCCCTAAAGCCCCTAAACCCTGGACCCCAAAACCGTACCCCTGCACCCCGGATGAACGAGCTCCGGCCAGGCTCGGGAGTCTCAGCTTCGTGCGGAGGCAGTTGCTGGGCTGGGCCTTGTCACAAGGGGGGGGATCATAGGGGGGTTCTATAGGGGATAATGGGAAAGAACATGGAAACTACTATAATGTAGTAGGGTAAATAGAGGGGGTTGTACTGATCCATGTTGATCCAAGTCCTGATGCAAGTCAGGTACTGCACAAAGATCAGCATCATAATTATGATGGTCTGGCTGGAAATGTGTCCATTGACTCTGCGTTGACGGTGATATTAGCTTGACCGGGACAGCTTGCTGTCCGCAAGCCAGAGCATTGTGCAACTAGAAGAAGTCCTCTCAGCGCGTCGGATGCGCCGGTATTCATATCCTAAACCTTAACTTCCAGAAGTAGAACACTTTCCGACTGAAAGATGGATCTTACAGAGTTGAAGCCTTCGAGGCGGAGCGGAAGCATGAAGAGCTCATGCGCGACATGCAGAAGCTCCGCCATGGCCCCACAGTTCAGGGAAGCAGGTCCTGGAGGCAAATTGGTTTATGTTGCGGAATGATTCACCAGAGAAGCAAGGTGGACATGTCTCTGAAGTGGCGAGCCAGGAGTTCACGGGAGAAGTAAGTTAGATGATTTTCCGGTGTGACCAACATGAGTACCAAAAAGACCTTCAACAGTTTCTCACAGAACAAAGCTGCCAGACTTCTACCGCGCAGACGTCCACGCCGTGTGTCCTGACAGAAAGCCCCCGCCACCGTTCCTCATCCTAGAGAGTTCCCTGTACGGTTGCATGTGGTGCCTGCATCTTGCCAACGTTATTCCTCCATAACCATCCGAAGGGCACCCGGGTAAGTAGGTTTGCTTGAAAAGAACAGGAAGATATTGCAGAGGGAATGCCAAGCAATGACAACATTCACACAAGTCTGTGCCCCTGCAGCCTTTCTTATAAAAGGGGTGGTGAGTTAAAGCGCCGTCACCGCAAGTTCCACTGCAGCATTCCTGCTCTGGAAAGCAATCTACCATCTCCTGCACAACTTGAAATGCCCAATTCCAGGAAGTGACTGCGAGGCCAGAAGCCGTGGGAAGTTTATAGGGTATAGGGTTTAGGGCTATATTATTGGGGGTATATGGGAATAGTGGAAAAGAAAATGGAAACTACGAGGTTTAGGAGGTACTAAAGGGCCCTAAGATCCTCTGGACGCTCTGGGAATGAGTTACTGTTGCACATACTCTCTAGGATTGTCTAGGAACCTGCATTCACCTCTGTTTTCGTACCCAGAATGACCTTGGTAGAGGGTTCCACCGAAGCCTGAGTAGCCAAGGCGCGCAACCCAGCAAAGATGGGTTAAGTTGCACGATGATATTTCCGCGTAGACTTTCTACAGATGCATCCTTCCCTCTAGTTAGTCGGAACCGCATTTACTAGGAATGGTGACCAGATCCCATCCCGAGAATCTGAAGCCGAAACCCTTGCCTTTGGCTAGCTTTGAAACAAGGAGCAGAAAAGAAAGTGGACACCATTATAATGGATTATTGTATAGGTTCAGGGTGAGGGTTTAGAAGGAATGGAAATGAACATGGAAACTACTGTAAAGGGTTATTTGGGGACCTCTATAAGGATCCATTTCTTCATTCCTAGCTAACCAAAGGTAAGAACCTGCACAAGTATTGCACCAGCAAGTTCTAAATAAACTGGTAGTTTCCATTTTCTGTTTCCCTCTCCGGTAATCAATCACCGGCAAGTCCTGGTGCAAACCCTAAGCCCTACAGCCCAACTCTATGTCTAAAACCCTTGAACCCTTAACCCTAAACCCTTTACAACCCATCTGGGGTAAGGCGATGACCAGCAGCGCCTGGCAGCCGACAAAGATGCGGAAAGCCAGGCGAAAGCTGAGGCTCAAATTTGGGGGATGTGATCTGAGGTACCATCTAAACTCCTTAACGTGAGTTATATGGGGGATTATATAGGGGAGTATTGCACCAGGAGTTTAGACAATGGCTAGTATGTTGTCGGGTTTTTGTTATGGTTTATGGTGAGTGTATATAGGTTTCCTTAATGGGTGTCCAGTTGGGGAGACTACGCAAGGGTGATTTAACATACGTATGCTAGGTTTAGGGATACATAACATACGTATGCTAGGTTTAGGGATACATGGGGATATTGAGGGGCATTGCCACAAAATATGGAGACCCAAGTGGGAAAGAACATGGAAATTGAAACGGGGCTTAGGGATATCATCTCAAATCTTGGCAAATCAAACGGACAAGAGTATGGAATCATGAGCTGGTGTTGCGCATACTGCCCCAAATGTTGGAAAATCATTTGGAAAGAACATGGACAATGAAATCGAGATGATGGAAACTGGGCAACATAGAAGTATCTAGGTATTAAATCATCAGGGCTGCCACCACGCAGGGGTCCTTTTGGGTTTTCCGGCAATATGGATTATAGTATATTGGGGGGAGAAAGCTGGGACCCTGATTTGTGCAAGCTCTCATCACATAAGAAAATGCATATGACATGTGCAATTCATTTCGCACATCATGTGTTACATCGTAGCTCTTACAAAATAAACGACATACCCAGAAACGGGCTGCCTCCGGAACAACCCTTGAGCAGTCCTCGCCTCTGTAATCCCTGCATATCCTTTGGGCCGCTTGAATTCCGAATTTACTCTGTTGGACTGCTGGTCACATTGATGGCATGAACTTGATGATTGAGGCCTTGATCGAAGCCTTACCCTCCTAATCTAATGAATTTGTTGAGTCTACTCTTCCAATGCACCATACTAGTAAACACATACAAAAACCAATTAGTTATTCTTTCGGCAGAGACTGTGGTACCTCTGCTGAGTGGAAAGCACTTGTCTGAGATGTGCCAGCATGATGATACAAAACGAGGCGTTCTTTCAGTCAAAGTGACCTGGATGGGGGGGAAACGGGCAAAGGAGCGAATGCAGCGGTGATAGCAGTGGCAGCAGCAGAAGTACTTTCAGAAGGCTGCAGTAGCTGTAACAGTAGTGGCCAAAATTGATCTTAACTGCATCTTGGGAAATGGTATTGACGTGCGCAATCTTAACTGTCAAGCCGGTGTTTGTATCACAACGTAGGTGCTCAGTCCCCATTTCAAAGCTGCAGCAGCATTGTTCATTCTCGCAATCGGCAAGTCACGAGCAATATGTCAATGCGGCGTGCTGGATGGCAATTCAGTTGCACATTCGGAGATAATGACACCATGTCTCATGCAGGCTGAAAGACGACATGCGGCAGTTCTTCAAGATCTGGAGAAGTTGACCGCTGATAAGCAGAAGCTACAGGCACTCCAGTTTCAGCTGCTGAACAGCTATTTCTGTTGCCAACGCAAAGTACTAAATCCTGCAGTCCAAGCTTTCACCATCCTAGCAACTACTTCAACCCGCAGAAGGCAGACACAGCAGCGGAGAGGAAAGCAAAAGAAGAGGCCGTTATTTGTGCTGGTTATGTCTAGCAATGGTGGTGTAGTTAATGAGTAGGCCGGCAAAGCTCAAGATCGGCAGGCTGAGAAGAAGCACTTGGAAGTTCTGCAAGATCGGGAGCAGATTTCCTCCGACATGCGTGCGCTCCAGCGAGACAAGGCCTCCAGCATTCTGGAAGTATCCTCTTGCAGACTCCTGGCCTCAGATGGCGTCGAAGTTTGGTGCGTTGCAGGATTCTGAGACTTTAGCCAAAGAGGAAATTGCGCGCAAGCACGAGGCTGGTCTGTCTGAGTTTCTCATTTCAGACACCTGCATGGGTATGTTCAAAGAGGGGAGTTGCCTTAAAGCCAACTCTCCCGAACTGTCATGAAATTCCTCATCACATAGACTCTCAAAAAGGAAGCCTGATTTCTGGAAACTCCCACCTAGACTACGTAGGGTCGGGTATCTTCCCAGGCAGCACTGAAGCAGCTGGACCTTGTGAATGCGGACCAGGCAAAGTTGCGACTTGACAAGGACAGATGCCCGGCGATATTCCCCGTGGTTATATTAAAATCTTCCAGCAACTGGAGAAAGAAGGGAGCACCTAATGGAACATGACTTGGAAACTCAAAACGTTTAGGGTCCACATCAGAAGTATAGTGATTGTAGAAGGATTCCCCCGCCTAAGATCCCCTGACCCTTCCTAACAAAAGATATTCGCCGCATCATGTTAACATTGGATATGTGTATTGCTAGGAGGTGGGTGGGTGGGTTACATGCTTAGGGCCTTAGATGATTTAGTTTACTGTTGGCAACAAGAGACTGCCGGAGCAGCTTGAAGAAGGCTTAAAGCACAAGCAGGTGCAGGTAGCAGCGACAGCAATCTGTTGCGAGGGCCAATATGAGCAAGCGGGCTGGTTGGGGCAGGGGAGGTGAACAGGGACAAGGAGGCAGTGCAGCCAGAACGAAGTTGGTCGCCATGGTGGAACAAGTTCCAAAACCGGGGAGGCTGCATCCCGGTAAGCAGCAGGCTGCGGAGGAAGCCTCGCAAATGAACCCAACCCTTGTCTCCGGCTTCGGCCGACAAAGGAAGACACATGAACATGGTATTGATTTCAGTATTTGGGGATGACATGGGGGTTTCCCAAAATTAGGGGTACCATTTCGGGAGTTTCCATGATAAGGGTTATCGCACATTGGATTCATATTGGGGTTCTCCAATTTAGGGAATCCACCACACAACCCCACATAAACCTAGATTCCATTTCATGTTCCATGTGATTTTCCGTTTGATTCTCCATTATTGGGCCGTGAAACCCTATGTACACTCTGTATGCATAATGCATAAATAAATAAATAAATATATATATATATATCCATCCTATATAACCCCTTTGTAACCCCTACATAACCCGTATATAACCGTATACCCCGATAGAATCCTTACATAACCCCTACATATTCCCTATATAACTGCTATATGCATAATCCCTATATAACTGCTATACAACCCCTCCGAAACCCCACTGAAACAACTAAAAACTACCCATATATCCGCTATATAACCTTTATATAAACCCCTTAATGCATAACCCCTCTATAACTTCTACGAAACCCTTCTATAACGCCTGTATAACGCCTAAATAGCCTTTATGTAACTGCTATCTAACCTTTAAACCCCTATATGACCCGTATAGTCAGTTTTGGGGCTGGAGCAGCAGCTTCTGACAGGAGGCCGAGTCCCGAGCCAGAGCAGATCTGGACGCCAAGCATCAGGCAGCCCGAAATTGTGGTTTCGCGGTTTATGGTTTAGGGTTGTTTTGGGTTTTAGGGTTTAGGGTTGTGGGTTTAGGCTTTAGGGTCTAGGGTTTTCGGTTGAGGGTTTTGGATTTGAGGTTGTTTAGGGTTTTGGGTGTTGGGTTTAGGGTCTTGAGTTTCAGGTTTAGTGCTTGGGGTCTCCAGTTGTTCCTGGACCAATCTTCTTCTGTTGAAGATGGCTGGTGGCGGTGCTTCACTTGAACCGTTTTTGTTGAGGTGGTTCTCCGCGAGAAAGAAGAGCTGCAGGCACGGGAATGCAGAACTTTCGCAGCTTGCTGGAGGTCGGGATGAAGACCATGTGAGCTGTAGTCTAAACTCCTCCAAGGCGGTTATACATGATTATATGGGGGAGTATTACAGGGTTTATTAAGGGGTATACTAGGAGTTTAGACTGTAGTTCATGTCTGTGACTGCAGGCACAACATCAAAAACTACAACAGGATAGAGACAGGCGCGGCAGCACAAAGACATTTTGTGAGGGTGAGACTTGATGGCTCCATGCAGTCATGAGCTTACTGGTGGTAAGGGAATAAGGGAGTATAATCCCTATGTATTCCCTATATGACATTTTTTCCTATTAACCCGGAATCCTAAACCTCATAACGAATTCCCTTGTCTCCTCCTAACCCCCAGCAAGTGAGTAATTCCATGGATCCAGAGGCTTGCAGCTCTCCAGGGCAGCTCTGTTCGTGACCATGAAGAGGCCAACCTTCTCAGATAATGTGGGTCTTTCGAACATTTTGGGGTACTTATAACAAGGAGGATTACGTTGTGTGGGGGTGTATATCAGGGCCGCCTGTTTTTTAGAAATTGCCGTGTTTGGCAATGTCCACAGATGCGCGCAAGTGGCACCAGGCCTACGTGAAGATGAAGACTGCCCATGAAGCAGAGTTGAAGCAGACCAAGGTGGACTTTTTGGGACCCACTAGGCTAGCCAGTCTACTTTGCAGGGCCTTCTTCCGCTGTTTGTTGAGGAATCGGGTCTTCAGCTGAAGGCCGAATGGGAAGCTCGGCACCAGGTCGGCTACATGGTCAGTAACACCTGCGCAAACCCAACTGCCATCTCACATTTGGTTCCCCATTCGATTCTTCACTGTTGGAAAGTACATGTCTTAATTAAGGGGTATGATCAATTTGTCTTAAAAGCTTGACTGCTTTTCTCGTGTCCATGAACAGGACCTGCTTCAGGAGCTGGAGAAGCTCCGAGCAGAGCATCGCAGGCTTCAGCAGGAGCGGCTCTGTTGAGGATGTGAGGATGCTGCATCCAACCCTTGCATCTGCTGAGGAGAAGGACGATGAGCGGAGGGGCAGGGAACGCGTAAACAGCCACATGCTCAGAGCTGGACACGAAGGAATTGTTTTGAGTCTTGCGGGATGGGTTGTGGCACTTTCAGAGGTGACCATCAGACAGCCTTGCGAGATGCTGTCCGATGCTCAGAGATTGCTTGGGCAACAGCTTAGCCTGCCAGTCATGCTGACAGGAGTCCATCAAGATACAGCTGGATGGCCTCCAGGTGGGAAAGCTGCCATCATACTGCAAGACAGGCGTTAAGATGTGTCAAGTTGAGCTGGCGAGGGGTGCAACGTGGGCAGGCTCGAAGTGCAGGCGATCGTGCCTCGCTTGAAGAGGCAAACAGCAGGCACAAATCGCTGACGGGTAGACTCTTGTGCGATTGTCTGTCCACAAGCTGCTGGCTGTGCAAGATGTACCTTGATTGCAGGCTCCGTACCCTCCAAGCGGAGCGAGATACCTTGGCGAGCGATGTAAACACTCTTAAGTTGCCAGTCTGCACTTGGTCAGAATTTGCCTGCCATGGGTTTTCGCTTCTGCGCGGCCTCACGCAGAGGAAGTTGAAGGAAGAAAAGAGCAAGGCTGAAGATGACCTTCGAGAAGCCTTGGACGAGCAGCCTCTTGGACATGTCTGCTTTGATGATGGACCACTCCGACTGCCCATGAAGACTACATTCGATCATTGGTAACCCAGCTCCTTGTGTTTTCATTTTCCACCGAATGGTATTGCCACCCAGAGCGTGCGTCAGCCACTCAAGTCCTCTGACGTTGGTAAACCTAAGTCTGAAAGATGAAGCAGTAGGCGATGGCAGACAGCAGCATGCTTCACTTGGGTTGCAGCGATGCCAGGAAAGCAGAGGTAAAGCTGTTGCAGAAGCAGCTGGAAGAGCGAGAACACCAGGTTTCAGTGCAGTTGTTAGGGTTGCGCTGAAAGTTCCCACGAGACTTAGAATCCGAAAGTGGCTTTCTATTAGCTGACACTGCAGCTGCAGGCTCGGCAGGTTGATGACAAGCGTCGAGTACAAGAAGAAAAGTTGTCATCGCCAGATGCTGAGGAGTGATTACGGGCTTTGCTAAGGTGTTGGTGCTGGTTGTGGTTGTAGGTCCAGCGGGATTGAAGTCCGGGACTGTCTGTCAAGAGGCGTACTCATACTTGCAGACAAGCTCTCAAAGCCACGGAACTCATGAGCCTCAGACAAACCAAGACATAAGGACTCAATTAACAACTTGCAGTTTTTGGAAAAGTAGAAGGGACTCAGATTCAGGGTTTGGGGAAGTGTATCCAGTTTGGGAGTGTAGTAGATTTGGCGCCTCAGCTACTGTGTACAGCACCTAGCGACCCGACAGCTTCGGATGTCCTGATTGGTGGGAGGTAGGTTTCGTTTGGGGCTTCATTGTTGATGCATGTTGGCGCTGGATTTGCAAAGGCTCCTATCGCAGCTGGCAGACGAGAAGAAGGACATCCACTTCAGTTTGTGCAGGGCATTGAATATTTGTTCTTCGGACATGCCGGTTGGGTATTTCTCGGGGTTCCTGCTAGAGACAGTCCCAAGAACCCACACAAGAAGGAAGTCGAGAACGGAAACCAGATTGAATCGTTGCCGAGTGTCGGCAAAGCGTCAGTTGCTTGCCAAGTGAGTAAATCTCAACCCCAGACGCGGCCTGTGCGCGGCTCTGAACTGGTCGAGGGAATCTCCATTCTCTCCGCAGGATGCAGAAGAGCTGCGGCGCGAACTGCAGCAGGCACCGGGCAAATCCCAGATATCCCAGCCAGCAAGCCAAGCTGGAAGCTAGCGCTTGTATGTCGGTAGCATGTGGTCTAGACAGGCTTGTGCTCTGCCACTGGATTCAGCCCACTTGCAGAATTGCAGAATGAATCTGAGAGAGTCGTTGGAGAGAGTAATGTTCCCGCAGGTCCGTCTCAGCGGAGAGCAGTTTCAGAAGGATGCCCAGGCCAGCAAGAGCTTTACAGGTGCGGAGTGATTTGTGCAGTGTGAAGTGTCTCAGCAGGACAGCTTGCAGAACATATCTCGAGATTGGTCGCGGGCCTTGCAAAGGGATGATATCGTTTGCCTAGCATATGTTGCTTTGCAACAGGCAGTTGTATGCCTGGCATTCAAACACGCATACCCATTTCTGAATGAGCCCAGGCAGCAGAAGTACGACGACCTCCAGAAAGAAAACGAGGTGCTCTTGTATGGGTCGGTTCGGCGCTGTGCCACTTGCTGCTTGAACTTGTTACGGTGGCTGAGAGGCTTTGAAGCAGGCGGCGGCCTCGAGGGCGCGCACAAACAGTGATGCCGAAATGAGGCGGCGGATGACGTTCCATCCCCAGCAGAGCTTTAGTGACGCTGTAGTTCTGTTGCACTGAGTGCGGCCAGACGCTCTCAAAATCTTTCAAATACTGAGGGCACATCGCATGTCCCTCTGGGCAGAGCCTGCTTCTCAGGAAGACCTGAGCTTTGCATTTGCTGTCAACTGTCCTCCACGTCGCCTCTAATCACAATTTTCATGTGGTATGGATCTAACTACTCGTGCTAGAAGGGGTCATGCAGCTCTTTTATGTCCCTGACACAGAGCAGGTGGTGAATCAAGTTTATCTATTCAGACGTGTAGCCCTCCTTACAATCCTAACTACCTTTCCGTGGGTCACCCGACGAGGAGTGGGGCTTTAATCCCCTTTGTGAGGAAATGCCAAATCCTCTGAAACTCCATTTGGCCAGTTTGAGGCCGATGAATTTCTTGGCTGGTCTGGAGGTCCGGGCTTGGTGACAATCGCTGGCTTGATTCGTTCATAAATCAACCTGAGCAGCAGGTCTGTCATAATAATACTATAATGTATCATAATAGTATAATATTACGTATGTTATATACCAGGCTAGTCCGGTTGCGGTCACGGCATTTGATCGGTTTAGCCAATGAGCCTGACCAGGATTGCTGTCCCCAAAGTCTCATGTTGCGGAACTGGATGCCAAGCTACGCCAGATGCATCCTCGGCAGGAAGAAGCCCAATTGCTGCCCTCTTCGAACGCTGAAATCGTCTTACAGGCCAGTGGGATATGTCCAGTGAGTTGCTCTTTTAAACTATTACATACAGTGCTCTGAATGCAGCCAACATGCTGCAAACAAAAATATGAGTGGCTCCGATCTGCCTCCTGCATGAGGTCCGTAAAGCGCACAAGGAGTTGGATGAGAATCTTCAGAATGCCACTGAGGTCAGAGCCAAGAGTCCAAGCAAGTTTCTATCAAGGGCCAGTATTTGGTCGCAAAATATAATATGTAATGTACATGTATACATGTAACGTACATAGCTACAAATAATCGGTATACGATTATACATATATACAGATATATATATATACATATATATATATATGAAACTGAGCCTTGGTTTTAGTAGCAGGTCCATATCAAGTCGATCGAAGCTCAGCTCGAGGGTGTGACGGCCGCTGAGAACAAGGAGCTCCATGTGTGGTGCTTTTAATAGCGCGAGCAATGCATATGTACTTTGTGCATATTGCTGTACACTGTGCATACTCGTCGCTATATGCATATCACACAGCCAAGCGAGTTGAAAACCTCTGAAGGGAATGCCCCTCCGACGCGGGCTCACCGACTACGAGCGGAAGACCGAGGTTGAATCGGAGTCAGGGCCACAGAACTGTCCTACACTGTTGCGTACGAGTGGCAGAAAGACAGATGCAGAGAGGCGTCACTCCGAACATCTCAGCCTGGATGCGCGGCTGCATGACTTGAAGGCTCTTCAAGAAGAGGCCAGGGCTGCACTAACAATTCTTCATAATGAACGTTGCATTCCGTAAGCCTGAGGTAACAGCGACCTAATGTCTATATAATGGGCCCAACAAAGAAGGGATGCCCACGGTTGTGCACGGCGTACCTTCACTGGCATGAGCACGGGTAAGGCGATGATCTTTACAAAGCCTCATGAAGTGAGGTTGCCTTGGAGCACAGCTTGTCTGAGTCCGAGCAGCAGCAGGCAAGGTTGCGACGATGTGTGTGATTTACACAATGCATGTTGTTCTGCGGACTCGCGGCTCAGATCAGAGATTATCTGCAGCGCGACATGAAGCGGTGCGAAGAGGAGACTCCCAGTGGCAGTTGGAAGAGCGAGTTGAATGTCTGCCTTGCTGCAGGAGCTCGAGATCCTGAAGCCTACGTCAGCGTTGGCATCAGTCCCTGATCAGCTTATCCAGGTGCCAAGACCTTTTGGGAAGAACGAGAAGCTACCTTTCAAGATGGCAAGATTGGCTGCCACGGACGACGGCAGGTCCTCCAAACCATGCCCGAGGATGGCTTGCCCGAACGGCTGAAATCTCAGTGAACTCGGCCGAGGACAAGCCGAGACGTTATTGGCTAAGATGCACAGTCTGGTTGCTGCCTCGCGCATGGGCTCAGGTTTGAGCATGGCTTCTCGCCCATGCACTGGGCGGCGCAACAAGGCCGACGAGATATCGTGGAGTTCATCCGCCGGCTTGTAGCCGCACACCCAGAGCTGAAGCCCAGCCATCTCTTAGCAATCTTGCGGTCCGATCGGCCTGCAGAGCTCGCCTTTGGTGATCCTGCCCAGGAGGGTGGTCATGGTCTCCTGGCTTCCAGAGATGACCAAGGCGCTGAGCCTCACATGGTACACGAAGTTCGGTTCTGATGATCTTCATGATTCAATCGAAACTGTTTTGTGCAGGTCGCACTCCGCTCTTCTACGCTGAACGTGGAGGCCGTGTTGGCCTTGCCTACCACCTGCGGCGAGTGGGAGGCCAGGTCTCAGAGACAAGACATAACTTGCCCTGAACAGTTTGGGCTTTGAGCTATAAAACTCTAGCTACGGCAGAAACTACAGCTGCTCTCGCAGAAGTCCCAGACGCGATTCTCGTGAGGCTCTGCGGAAGAGCCCTTCAGGCACCTGCCGGTATTTCTGTAGATGAGCAAAAACTACAGCTGCAAGTTGTTCGCTTTGTGCAGCCTGCAGCCTGTCTTTAGCTTGTAGCGAAAGCGCGATTTTTTTTAGAAATGCAATGATTGCAGGCCAGCGCTGGAGCGTCCGCAGGTGGACACGCTGCCGGCCGCGTACCAGCAGGCGGGCCAACGCAGTTGTGTCTGACTTAATGCTGAGCGTTGCTGGAGCCTGCACTCAGCTCCATCGGTCTTCACCTTAGTAGCCTTTGGTGCTCAAGCACCCGTGATCTTGATCCGCAGCCACAGAAGGCATTTTGCAACTCATGCCGCCATCAATTCATGGAGGTCCCGCGCGAGGTGCGGGGCCTCAGCACCGACCCACGACATGCAACCAAAGTCTTGGAGCAGCTTGCTCGAAGAGGACGTTGGTGCATGGCAGCAGAAATGCTGGATGCCATGCGTTGCTTCCGGAAAGAGGTGAACAAGATTCACTTAGGCGTGGTGATCAACGCTTGTCAGAAAGAGACAGCTTGGTACCAGGCTGTCTGTGCGCTGGCCAAGGGAGAGCAGACAACGATCTCGGCAAGTTCGGTCATCAGTGCTTGCCGAGACTCCGGCCACTGGACTGTCGCACTGAGCCTTGTCCGTGCCATGCGTTCTTCTCGGCTACAGCCCAGTTTGATTAGCCTGAATGCAGCTGTGTCCGCGTGCGAGAAGACAGGGCTTTGGAGAACAGCGTGCGGTGTCCTGCAAGTGCTGATGAGTTGGCGAATGCAATCGGACACCGTTTCCTTCAACGCTGCTGCAAGTGCATGCGAGAAGGCTGCTGACTGGATGGCCGCCCTAAACTTGCTGCTTGAAATGTACTGCTCCTGGATCCCACGTAGCAATGTTACCTTCGGAGCAGTTGTCAGTGCCTGTGAGAAGGCAGAGCAGTGGAACTGGGCTACAGAACTTCTCTTGTCCACAAGGAAAGAGCAACTACAGCCGCACCTGGAGCTCTGTAACGGGCTTTTAAGTGCCTTAGGCAAAGGCAAGAAATGGAAAGCTAGCCTAGGCTTGGTGGGGCACCTGCCCAATTACCTTCTACGACCTGACACGATCACCTTCAACTCTGCCTTGTACGCATGTGACCAAGAGCAGTGGCTCGCTTCCATGTCTCTGCTCCATTGCATGACAACTTGCATGACCAAACGGAATGACATCACTTTCAATGCTGCTGCAGCAACGCTTACTGGCCAGTGGCTTTCGGCACTGCAGTGCCTCACAGAAATGTCCTCGGTTAGGCTGACTGCAGATGCCTTGACCCAGAGTGCGATCATCCATGCATGCACCTCCGCCCAACGTTGTGAAGTCTCACTGAACATGCTGAGGCACATGGCGGATGCGTGGATGAGTCGTGTGAGGGTGCAAAAGGGAGGGAGATCACGACTGTTCAGCAACAGCCGCGGCAGACCTCGTTTGGTAGACAGCATTTTAGAGCTTCAACTTCTGGGCCAGGTCTTGCGGCAGGTTGAAACGCGTGGATGGCACTCCATGAAGTGGAAGGCTGCCGGTCATTAAATGCTACCAGGGTTAACATGGACTAATCTGCATCCTTAGCCTTAGGTACTCAAAGAGATTGTGGCGCCTGCCACCTTTGCGTGCTCTTTTCTCCTGCAATGCCATAGTGGACAGCCTTGTAAGCAAAGCGCGGCATTCCCAGCACAGGAAGACTACACCATGCTGCATTGGGCTGCAAGCAAAGGCCACAAGGACACACGCCTCCCAGTTTTGATGGTCATAATCTACCCATACTTTTGGGGGGAGCTAAGGAGCTAGGGATAGTCTACATGAATAGAATAAGGGGAGCTAAAGAGCGCAGGAATCTCCAAAACCATAGGGGAGGAATACTGATCCACTAACGGGCTCCCGCTTAGAAGGTCTTCTCTTGCTCCTGAGGACCTCGCCTTGTACCTGATCAGCCTCAACGCCAATCCGAATGCCCGTGACAGCAAGGTGCTTGTCTGCAGACCCAATAGACCTTTGACCCGCAGTTGCAAAAATCAAGTGTGTGTCAATTCAAGTGCTTTGGTACTTGGTGCCCGGTTTGTACAGCTATTATCAGTGACGCAGTAGCAGTGCTTGATAGCATTTCTATTGGGCAGAACCGCTCACCGGCCGCTTGCGCCTCGGAAGCCGGCAATGCGGACCTTGTGGCGCTGCTGCAGGAGAAGGTCCACTTTCCTCAAGCAGAGTTTCGGGTTCTCGATTATTTCAGCTGAAATGATAGCCTGCACAGTGAGCAGAGCAGTTCTCATGAATTGCAGTTGGCTACGTCCGCAGCTCACCCCCGTCTTGGCCAGTGGGCTCGCAAGGCGACGGCGCCACGGAGATCCATTGCAACCAGGGCCTTTGGTGGCTTTGACACGGAATGAGGCTGGAAGTTGCTTTCATTCTGCAGGCTTGCACCATCAACGATAACTATTGCGGAGCTCATAGATGTTCTGGCGTTGTGGCAGGGTTGTAGAAACGGTGTGGTCCTGGTGGTGGCGGCGGCAGTGGTGGTCGTGGCGGGGGTGGTAGCACTGGTGCCAGTTGCTGGTACTGGCGCTAGCACTGGCGATGACGCTGGTGGAAAAATGTCATGATGACGGCCGCTGCTTTGCTGTTTCTTTTACTGTGTAAGTGATAGTCGCAGGTCGACATTTCAGCTACAGCGCTTGACTTGCAAATGATAACAGTTTATGCCTGCCCCAGGGGCAGCATTGATTTGGGATAGCTACCGTCCACAGTGGCTGGTGTAAAGTTTGCTGTGCACATCGTGTGCTGTTTGTGAAGAGAAGAGGAGTTTGGCACCTGGGGTACATACTTGAAAGCATCACCTCTTGGAATGTGCAGGACATGCAGCTACCAGGAGTCCAGATGACTCCATTGAGCAGGAGTACATTAGCTCCGCATGCTGCAGGGTGGCTGTGGTAGTTGTACCAGCCCTCTGCAAGTGCAGGGCTCCTGCCTCTGCGAATCACGCATGCAGCCAGGAATTATTTGCCTGCGAGGGTCTGCCCGCGGTGATCTGGGCTGATAGCCTTTAAACTTTAATGTTGTGAGCGGTTTGATTTGCCAAAGAGTTTCAGAATCCTGCAGGCAGCCCTGGCAAGTCAGCTCGCGGTAGGAGTCCCAAGCTTGTGAAGCCTCAAGCCCCATACAGCCACATCATCACTTCTCTTCGGGGCTCTGGTCTGCCTCCTCCATCGTTTAGCGACAACGATTTGTGCAAATGCTTTCTGGCGTTGGCGCCGCGATTCTCGTCGTCAAAAAGTACCTGCCAGCTTGGTTGTGCACAGATGCGTGAACTGCTGGTGCATCCATTCTGAAATTCGCACAGCAGTTGTACTAAAATGTCTTTGGAGAAGCCGCTGGGCAAATGAAAAGTAGTTGCCCCTTTCAGGTTTCTTGTTGTTTGTGTCGGTGTCCGCAGAATCTCACGGGCCCGAAACCCTCGGGGACCCATGGGCGGCGATGGTGGAGGCACTGCCAGCCTTGGTTCTGGATTCCTTCAAGCACTGAATAATTAGTGATGATTATTGTTAATTATTACTATTACTATTATTTTTTTATTACTACCACTAATATTATTATTATTATCATTATTATTACTATCATTATTAGGGGTGTAGGGTTTAGTTTAGGGCCTGGGGACTGAGATGCACGTGAACATGTTTGGAGGATCTTCTGTATTTTTCTTGCACTCCCTTTATGGGGGCTTCCAAGAATGGGGTGCCGCAGTATTGATCCCAATATACCGCAATCCTTACTACAGGGATTCCCTAGAAGGGACGACAGATCCCCCAAAAGTATTTTAAGGATATCTTTGTAAACCCTTATATAATCCCAGTTTCCATTTCATTTTCTATGTTTCCATATACCCTAGATTAAAGCCCTACATATATATATATATAGTTTTTATGAATATATAAATGCAGACCCTGCTGTAGAAGTCTGCCTTATTGAGGTACAAGCTCATCTCAGCCGCTGCTGCCTTCGGTAAGCAGCGTGCAACCGCTCAGGCTTCGGGCGGGAAAAGCGCCTTTTTTTTTGGCAGGGGGAGGGACTATAGTACAGGTATTATCATGCTGGAAGGCTCGTGGGACATGATCACTACTTACAACCCGAAGTAGATATCAGGTTGCAGGATCCGCCAAGTGGGGGGTACATAGGGATTCTCTTATGTTTTTTCTTAGCTGGGCGTTCTCATGCCCTAGCTACCTTTATCTTACTGCTGGCGCTGTCGCATTTGTTGGGAGGGCAAGTTGGGCTTTCCATATTTAATCACTTGACATTAAGTCGTGGTATTTGTTCAGATGTCGAGGTAGATTTCATAATCTTATACCATATAGAAAGTCATAGAAAATCTTTATTCCAAATGAAAGTCTGCTCAAAAGAATTGGATGAGCTCTATTCTATTCCTAAGCTTTTTCCATCTTTCGCCATCTGTTTCCGGGGATCTTTTCATGCGCCGAAAGGCGACGGACCTCACTTTCGAGCCGTCAGCGTGCAAACGCAGCAGAACTTTGGGAGGCCGGAAAGCCGACGCTCACCCTAAAAATGATAGTAATAGTATTGTTATATTAATCCCAAAAGCAGTATGTGAAATAATGTAAATAGTTGCTTTCCCGGCTGCAGCTGTCTTTGCGAGGTCACCCTGCGGCAGAAGTTAGGGACGCCTGGCCCTGCGCCGCCGCGGGACGTGCTGCGAAGATCCAAGTTTGCTGGGGCAGTCAGCTGCACCCAGCAAGCAACAAGTGATAAAGATCGTGGCAAGTTCCAAGGCCAAGCCTGTATGAACACCGTCCTGTTGTGGTGCGGGTCTCAGTGAATCTGTGATTGTAAATTGTTAATGTAAATCACAGGTGCTGGTCCTTCTGACTTGCGCTTTTTAGGCTTCAAAGGTGGCGCCATCTGCCCCACCCTCCACTGTAGGGCCGTCAGCGCTCGGAGCCTGGGATCACAATGCTTCAGGGAAGTTCCACCCAGCCTTGTTGTGCTGTTGGCAGGTCAGTAGTGGCGTGGTTCGCCCAGTACCAGTGCACAAAGTGTGGCCAAGTTCCTACATCACTGGTCTGCGGCCTAGATTCTTTGCTGACCTGTTCTACCTAAGTGTCAGCTTCTTGGAAGAACAACATGTGACGAGGTGTTCTTCTGCGAAGCCTTGCGTGTGTGCTCAAGCATAAGTGCTCCATCTAACTGCAGGATGCCCGGTACTGCCACCTCTGTGGAGCGCTTCTACCGCTTCCTCGCGTTCCTGCAGTGGCCAGAGACCCGGTCGTCCGTTTTGTTCCCTAAACTTGGTGAACCTTTGCTTGACATGGACTGCCAGTCCAAGATGCGACTGGCCCGGGCGAAGCTAACAGAATCATTGCCATTCAAAACTGAGCAGACTCAGCGCCTTAGTCTCAAGCTAGAGGAAGGATGCTGCGATGCAAACCATTTTGATGAGGTCACTGGCGAGGGCAGCCGTGTTGCCATTAACCTCGGTGAGGCCAAAGTGGAGTGTAGGGATCTCTCCTCCAGCATGTTCATGTTTACTGTCATAACCGCTTTTTCTGGAGACCCACCCTACAGAATCCTGACGTGATGACAGGTGGCTGCAGCAGCTGCGTTGGAAGCTATACGGCAAGCAGAACCAGGCACACCACGAGCCTTTGATCAGCATAACCTACCTACCCGTTACCACTACGAGAGATACGTCGCTTGGTCGGCCCGAAAAGCCCCAAAGCAAAGCCTTCATGGTTGGCTTCAAAAAAGGACGGGTGCTTCGGACAAGCCTTCACATTGTCCCAGCCGTAGTCTGGCATCTGAGTTGACCGTAATGTTAAAGACTACAAGCACGGTAGGCAGCTGTGTTGTAGACTGAGAAGTGTGCTTCACAAGCAGTCAAGCAGAATAGATCTTTAAAGGTCACAGGATTCGATTTCTTGTTGATACTCCTATCTTTCATTTCAGCTCACTCTACCATAGTTTTGTTCTTACTGGATCTTACTGGTTTTCAAGGATGCTTTATTCTGAGTTTTGCAGTGAACATCAGGGTTATTACTGCATCAGACATCTGAAAGGATGATTGTATAGGAATCCACCCCCCCCACTCCCTGAAGCATCATGAAGTATTTCATACAACCGCGGAAAGTGTCTGCATCACCCTCACACGACGCTTGTAGAATCTTTGCGCTACCTTATGTAATCCATTCATTCGATTTATATTGCATTCCATGTAGCCAAAACATTGAGAATCTCCATACGCAAGCCCTTTGCCCTACACCCTAGCCTAAAGCTTGAATCCCTTCACCCTAAACCTTCGAGCGGTCGGCCACCAAACCTTCAACTCTGAACTGAAACCCCTAAACTTCAGGCCATAAACCCTACACCCTCAACCAAAAGCCCTGAAGCCCTGCAAACCTAAGCATGATGCCTTGATAAACAAAGACCTTCAGGCATCAGCTGTAAACTACAGGCTCCAAAGCCGGAAGATGTTATCCTTGACCCTAAGTTCTAAAATCGAGAACACCCCCTGAAATTTTGGGGTTGCTGTTAAGGAACTAAGCTTAAGTTACCATAACATAGGTATAAAGTAAACAACAGGGCTTCCTTTTTTGAGTAAGTAAACTGAAGTTCCTTAACGGCAACCCAGAATTCTCAGAGGTGGTGGCAGCCACCCGGGCAGCCACCTCGCCGCCCGCTCCGAGCCAAACCTCCGGGCGCCGCAGCGGCCAGCGCCGGAGGCAGAAACGGACGAGTGGAGTTGTGTGAGTTTTATGATGACAGTTTTTTGATTTTGTGGGGATTGTATGAGGGTTTTCTGGAAGGTGTTTAGCCGTTAGGTTTCTGGGTTTAGGTTTGGCGGGATTATGAAGTATACCTTTTCAGGTCTGCAGGGACGTGTAGGAGTGCGACGGGTTTTTTGAGAGTATGGCTGTCTTGTGTAGGAACACCCATTACATAATCATGTGAAAACGGGCTGGGACGAATTTTTAAAAAGCTTGCACAAATTATTGTTTTTTTCGCCCCATAATTTTTTGTACGTATAAGTACATGCATGTTTGGAAGTTCCACATGCAGTCTTGTCTCCGTGCGTTTAGGTTGGAGGAGATGCATACTGACATGAGCATCTAGGGTGATTGGGAGATTTGCAGGTGTCCCTGATGGAAGCCTTGCTAGAGAAGATGCCCGAGCTGAGGTCATGTGCAGAACCGCAGGTTAGGGAACTACGCAACCAATGCAAGCTCCGTTTGTGGCTTTCTTTTGAGAGAAAGTCCTTCAATTGAATTGCACACTTCGCACGTTCATTTTTTGGGCCTTGCTTTTCTGTGAAAGTGCCACGTCGGAGGTCAGAATGTCATAATGCATACTCCCGCACGGAAACCACAACCACGCACGCCAATGATTTCAAATTTGCCTGCCTCTTTCGTGTCAGGAGAGGCACAAGGCTGTCACGCCTGTGCGCGAGGTGTCTGCTTCGCGGATGCAAAAAGGTATGTCTATGGAGAAAACTTGGTGGTATCTGCATAGCACGACTCGTATGTCGTCATACGAAGAAGGGAATGTGGCCTTGCTTGAGGCCGACCTGAGGGATTTCCGGACTTTTTTCAAGGAACGGTCTGGAATTGGAGAAGAGTCAACACGCAGCACATGCAATGGCCACTAGTAAGAAGAATAGTAGTAACAATAATGATAGTAAAAACAATGCTAATAATAGCAGGAATAATACTGGTAATAGGAACAGTAGTAATCCATTCCCTTGTTTTGGTCCTTTGCTCCTCCCAAGGTCAAATACGAGGGCGCTCAGAAGTGCCGCAAGCATCGAGGCTTCCAAGAGCTGCAAGGGTTTTGCAGGGCAAGGCCTTTTACTGTTTGTCAGAAGTCAGCTTTTATGGAAGGCTGTATTGACCAGGACACAGGTTTCGGACTCCGACGGAGAATCCAATCCAGCATTTGTGGTGGTGGAGCATGCATATTTTCTTTGATGCTCCTTGTAGGAAGCGCAGTGAGAGGTCTGAAAAGGTAAGGATAGAGCAGCAGCACATGCTGATTGATGAGAACACGCTCATTACAACACCTGCAGTCCGCACCACATGCCAATTAGTGATAAGTGCATGCCAAGATATTCAAATTGACTTCTGCTCTCAGAGCTTTCCCTGTTGCGCAGATGGTGGCAAGAAGCTGCTACAAGCCCCAGGCAGGGCAAAGCACAGCATCCATGAAGTTTTGATCAGCACCCAGAAACAATAGTTTACTACAAAGACCCTCCTTAGAGAAGGTTGCTGGTTTGAGCGTAATGCGAGCACATTTTCTTCATGATTCCCAGAGTTCCCCAGGGATAGGTTTGTTCAAGTCGTACCGACTCATCGGGCTTCGTAGAGGAACGGAAAAAGCATCATGAGATCAATAGGTTCCATTTTCTATTACCATATCAGGGACGGATAGCCACCTTGGAAGTAGAAATGGGGCTGCGTTCCATTCCCCTTGGAGACACGCAGGAAAATTTGCTGCAGCATCGAGGGTGGCGGCACTAATTGCTAAGATGCAGCGTCATGTTGTTCAGATCCCCAATTCACGTACCAGTACTGAGAGAATCTCCCTCAACACCCAAAGGAAATCGTTATTGCCCCATATATCCTTTCCCACACGCTCGGAAAGGCATCCCGAATGTTTCGGAAGTGGGAGTTGAGGAAAATACCGCTACATACATATTATCACAAAAGGACCCCTCTGATCTCCTTTTTAGGCTTATATAGCCTCATATATTTTCAGGGTCTATAATTAGTTGTCACCCATTTTGGGAAAGCCCCAAAATCGCTGAGGCCGACCGAAGCCAGGGCAGCAGAAAGAGCTGCCGCACGCAACTCAGGTCCAGGCGATCAGGTTTTGGGGTTCAGGGCTGAGGGCTTTGGGGATTTATGGGTTAAGGGTTTAGGGTCTGTTCAGGATGTGGTTTCAGATGATGTGGCAGGAATCCCCTACAGTTTGGTCGATCTGACATCCCAATTTTGTAGGAGTTCGTAGAACCAGCTCTTAGAGTCTAGGAATCGGGCATATAAGCTGACATTCTGGAAATTTGCAGTTTTTTTGCCAGCTATTGCCATGGCACCAGTTGCATCTCTTCGACACATTGCTTCAGAGCACAGCAGATGCCCCACAAGCCGAGGTGGGCAGGCATTAATCGTCTGGAATTGGAGCTTCAAACAAAGGCTTGTGGGTGACATCTTGAATGTGGACCTGTGTGGTTCAAATCTCACAAAAAACCGGAGATAAGGATTCCTTGGAAACTGGTTTCCCGCGAGGCTCACTCCATGACACGTGTGATGGTTGAAGCTTTCATCACGTCATGTATCACAATTCAGGGCAAATGGCACAGGGAGACATTCAAATGTCCAAAACCAGGTCAGAGCCATGTTTGCCATGGGGTCTAGACATGATATTGGTAACCCATATATATATATGTATATGTCCCTGTATAAGCGGGAGGTTACGCAGCGTTCCACTATCCAGAATAACGCCCTAAACCCTAAACCCTAAAGCCTTCAGATAACCCTAACCCTAAACCTCAAACCCCAGACCAGAAACCTCAAACCCTAACCCTGAACCCTAAGCCATAAACCTCAAACCCTAAGCCTAAACCCTAAACCCTAACCCCTAAACCTCAAACCCTAACCCCAAACCCTAAACCCTAAACCATAAACCTCAAACCCTAACCCTAAACCCTAAACCATGAACCTCAAACCCTAAACCCTAACCCCTAAAACCCTAAGCCTAAACCCTAAACCATAAACCTCAAACCCTAAAGCTAAACCCTAAACCATAAACCTCAAACCCTAACCCTAAACCCTAACCCTAAACCCTAACCCATAAACCTCAAACCCTAAAGCTAAACCCTGAACCATAAACCTCAAACCCTAACCCTAAACCCTAACCCATAAACCTCAAACCCTAAAGCTAAACCCTAAACCATAAACCTCAAACCCTAAAGCTAAACCCTAACCCCTAAACCTCAAACCCTAAAGCTAAACCCTAACCCCTAAACCTCAAACCCTAACCCTAAACCTTAAACCTCAAACCCTAACCCTAAACCCTAAACCATAAACCTCAAACCCTAACCCCAAACCCTAACCTCTAAACCTCAAACCCTA